>OFHS01006221.1:0-10397 GCA_900245855.1 Calvadosia cruxmelitensis | reverse complement strand
ATATGAATTATTTATTGAAATGTTATTTCAACATAAATTATCTTAATTCACGACGCATTATAATGAAAATCATTTTTGAGCTATGTAGAAGATTGCTACACGCACAATACCTTTAAGAATTTGTCGAACTTTAGCAATGATTCTTTCAGCTGGAATTCCTTTCTTTCAAGTTCCTCTTTCCTCTGCTGCAGGCTTTCCATTTTCATTTGAAACTCCTAAACAAAGTCACGGAAATTCACACAGAAGGAAACAAATAAGAAAAATATCCCCAGGAAACTATTTTTATCTAATTGCTTTATAATATTCTAAGCAAATGAACAGCTGACACAGACATACCTCCTTTTGAGCCCCAAGAGCTTGCTCAACTTCTGTCATTTCCCTCCTTTTCTCAAGCAAACGTGTAGCAGGAGTCAAGTGGTCATCTTCTCTTTCAGGCATTTTGCTGATAAAATTAAAATGCAAGAAACCAACCATAATATATACCACAAAAATTCTAGTTGCACAGAAATTTACCAAGCCAAAAATGTAACAACTCATACTCACACAAGGAGCTTGTCCTCAAAAGTAGCCTTGAAATATTCTTCGAAATTAACGTCCATGGCTAATAAATAACTCTATAATTCTCAATTATTACAGTATCTTTGAGAGCTCGTCTTTGCTACGCATACCACGGGAGGGAATAATTAGTTTACTAGCTTCCAAATAATCTTTTTCACTTCGCAGCCCTCACGTTGTCTGTCGCCATCTTTGTTTACATGTTGCCTTGATCACTTGACCAGCCTCCTTTCATCTACTTCAGGGGTGAGATACACAAGAGTTAATTCTTGTTATTTCTCATTTTGAGCATCTATTGGAAAAATAAAAACAATGATAAGCCTCCTTAAATTAAATACAGCTTAATAAAATAATGTTTGCCTTATTTTACTTTGCGATCTATTCATGTTTTATATATTTCTTTCAGTTATTCATCTATTTCAGAAGAAGATCCTTCCCCCTGAATGTCCTTCTTTCTTTCTCGCCTCAAGCACTTTGATCTCAGCAGCAATTTCAAATTCAAAATGTAAATGTGGCATGTTCCAGAGAAACTTCATTTACACCTAGATTTACTCCAAATTGAAGTGGAAATAAAGGCCCTCAAATGACTGACCACGACAGAGTTTGCCTGTGGGTTCGTCCTGAGCCATTTGACGTTGGTATTGTCCCAGTTCCGCCCTCTTCAAAGCTTGTTCATCACGTAAGTAATAAAGTTTTGTTTGATGATTTCCTCCCCTTCCTCCTTATTACTAATTCAGAAATTGATAAGTCTGGAGTCTGTTTTCACTTTTCACAGACCTGATAACATTTCCTGCTCCCGCAAACACATTACTTCCTCGATATATCTATTTCAATTTAAAGCATCTTCAATTTCTTCGTAATATCTGCCATTATCTTTGCTAGTGAACGAATGAACATGAAATTCTAGTTGAGAATATCAGCTGTCCTACTTTTCCATGTTAGGTTCAAATTTGTTCATTTTGTTGTTGATCGACTTTTACAGCTGAATTCTTTAGAGTTTCCTGTCTACTGTCTTTATGTTAGAACCTCAGAAAACTCTTCGCATATGCAAAAAATAAAGGCAAAGCTGGATTTCCTAAGATAAGGTAAGTTGAAATTGGAATGCAACTAGATGTCAATAGCCAAAAGATAAGTACAGATATTTGAGTTATTTGTGGTGCATTTTATCGTTATGAAGCGTAGGCCTAGAAACACTAGATCCACATGCAAAAATATTGAAAATTTTTATTAAAAATTTAAACATAACATAAACTACTCGTATCTAGGGTTACCAGACCACAGAAGAAAAAATACTGAATATTTGCAAAATTGATTAGAAATGTCTAACAAAATCAACTAAATTTGGCACTGTATAGCACATAAAATTAAATGCGGAACGATTCCAGATACGTCTGGCAACCCTACTTGTGTCTGAGCCTAGTGTCTAGTGGGCTATTTGGCAAATATATTCACATATTTTCATCACATAGCATGTAAGTTTGAAATGATACTCAGAAATATTGACCGTGGAAAATATTATAAATTAATTATGGGACGTCCCAGCTTGACTTTTAAATCGGGATCTCTGGACAATTCATAGCAGCGGAGATTGTGCACATTTCCTCTCAGTTCGAAATAAGCCTCATATTGCAGCTTTGTAGTTCAACTACTAATAAGTTGAGCAATAATAACAGACATATATTATAAATATACACCAATTAGTAGTAAATAGTGTGCGGTATTTACTTACAACTCAGAAAACTCATGAAATTCAAGCTTGTTGATCTGTTGTTTTCTGAATTTCCAAGCGTAAACATGACAGCGTCACTTTTCTGTTGTTAGTTACACGATATGGAAGCATGTTGCATGCAGCAAGTTGCAAATACCGGAAGAGATTGCTTGGCAGTAAGTCATTACCGACACCCTCTGAGACATTGATTGATTGCTTGGTTCAATGGTTGATTAATCGTTTGCTTGGTTGATTGATTGCTTAATTATGCCATGGTTTATGGGTTTCTATGCAAAGCCGGGCTCACATGGAATGGACTAGAACTACAGTGTAATCCGGACTAAATTTATTTTAGTCCTGAGTTTGGACTAAATTATTAAAATCTTTATATGGGGCTTGAGGTTAAGTCCTGTACTATGCTTTAGTCTTGATCCGTAAATATGGCCCCATGTACTAAAGATTAGTTGTTAAGCTTGCTTTGAGCGTCTTTCGTGTGACTGAATGCAGATTGCAAGCCGATTGATTACGTTTGATTTTTGAAGCCTATTGGAAGCAATTTCTAACTGAAAGTGGATTGTCAGCCATTCAGCAACGTTGTTGTAATGTCTACTGACGGAGAAGCACCTTTTTAGGGCTTAGGGAAACATCATGGCACATCTGCCTCATTAAAATCACATCTTCACAAAATAGTCCATCAGTTGATTAATAAATAAACGGAGCCATGCTCTAGTAGACTACTCAATCATATCATGACTAGTACATTTGCCTGTTGCTTTTTTGTCTAGTTAACATAGAATGGAATACAGTCAAACCTGTATTAGCGGCCACCTCTATAAAGCAGCCACCTGTGTATAAAGGCCACTCTTCATAACCCCAAAATGACGCTTTCTGTTGAAATCAACCTGGACAGAAAGGCCACCTGTCTATAAAGGCCATTTTTTCCAGGTCCCAGAGGTGACCGTTATAGACAGGTTTCACTATACATTTGCTAAGTTAATTAAGCGATACTGTAGGCCTATTGGTGTAAATAAGTGTTGACAATGACTGGAAATCAAACCTTCATTTGTTTTCCGTCAGTTTATGACTGAATTCTTAATATTGTGTTTAAATTTTGATTTTTATATCTTGCATTTTCAGATACTTTGAAACATGCGATGCTCTACTGAATCTGAAAGCAGAGTTTAGAGTAGCGGTCGCTGAGTTCCGTTCCGGCTGTAAATCTGAGGAGGACGTCAGTATGTGACATTGCTTGGAACGAAATCCATCTTGTGTTTGAATCTTTTAACGTTTTAAACGGAGATGATGATGTTTTATAGTACCTTAGCACAATTAGGCTAATTTCTTATACAGTAGGATGTTCTCCTTATGTCTATTTTTGTCCCATTGGTTAAATTAATTTTTTTAAGGGACTTGGAAGCTCAGTGGCATAGCCACTGGCCACCACGAGTATTCTTCTGTAAGGTTGTGCTTTCGAATCATATTGGTGGCACAATTGTCAATTACAAAGAAAAAATATTTCCAATACTAATTTGAAAGAGACTTTTCTGGATCACTTTGGTGATGCGTTGCCCATGCCCTGTGATAGCATCCCCCAGAGTACTTTGGTATCAATCACCCTCTCAAATATACATGCATAAAATGAAACCTGTCTATAATGGTCACTTTTGGGACATGAGGAAAATGACCTTTATAGACAGGTGGCCTTTCTGTCCAGGTTGTTTTCTATAGAAAGTATCATTTTGGGGATATGAAGAGTGGCCTTTATACACAGGTGGCTGCTCTATAGTGGTGGCCGCTAATACAGGTTTGACTGTATTGCTTACTCATCTCACTTGCAATTGTTTTTTGAACCTTCTTTACATATGTGACAATTATACCTAATCCTTTGCCTGTCATTCTAGGGGTTTGGAAGGAAAAGTGTTCTGTTGACCTCTTGAAATTTCTGCTATTTCTTTACGTGCAACATTCCCACACAACATCATTGAAAGGCAACATGGTGTCGGGTGAAGAGTATCCTTTGAAATAGTTAACAATTTTTAAACGATATAACTTTCTCCAAGATGTTATATTAAAGAAAATTTTGCTTGAAGTCGAACATTAATTACTCAATTTTGGTTGTTACGATACAAAAGTGTTCTTTGATGAGTTTACAACTAGAATAAAAAATAAGAGACAGGGGTGTATTTAAAAACAACAAATCTTATTTCCTCTCTTTATAAAGGAATTTTGCTCATACTTTTTGATGTTCTGTTGTCTGCTCCTAACTGAATCTTGAAAAGTCGGCTACTGTATTTGTTTTTGTTTACTATGCTAAATTATAAAAAAAACGTTGATATTCTACACAGCTGTGATAATATGAAGGACATCTAATTCTATATGGAGTCTATTCCGGTTGATTGGAAGATTAAAGTATTATTGCAGTGTTACTGGATTAACTGAGTATCGGATAAAATGGGCAATGGTAGTTCCTTGTTTTCCTTAACCAATTTGCATAGATGGCCGTTGCACCCAAGATCACCTCGTTTGGAAGAAAAGCACACATTTGAATGCAAGGTACTGTCCTCGCAGGGCACAGAATAATTTTAGCTGCATGATGGATCAAATGCCCTGCTCCTATTACAGTAGTGCCCTGACTTGAAGGCATAGTTCTGTATGGGCCCTCGTGCTCTCGAGGACAGCTCCCCTACTCCCTGCCCCCTTGCCCCTATCCCCCAAGGGTCTCTTCTCTACTGTGGCCAGTGGCAATCCAGTATGCTCACGGACGTGAGACTGTAAAGTACAGTCAAACCTGTATTAGCGACCACCTCTGTAGAGCAGCCACCTGTGTCTAAAGGCCACTCTTCATAACCCCAAAGTGATACTTTCTATAGAATTCAACCTGGACAGAAAGGCCACCTGTCTATAGAAGTCATTTTCTCAGTTTCAGAGGTGACTGTTATAGACAGGTTTCACTGTATGATGTTTGTAGCGGTGTAGGTGTGGATCGAAGAACAGGCGAGTGTATGATGGAGTTGTAATGTATAATTGTGGCAGATACGATGGAAGATAGCCAGCCCGTCCGAAGGCTGGAAAATATATTGCAAGAGAATGTCACAAAATACAAGACATTTATAGTGACTGACAGAAGACGCTGATTGGCGGTCTGAATGCTGACATAAATGCTTGATGAGACCGCTACAAGACAACAATTTCGTGGGGGTCTGCCTCTATGCAGTAGGTTAGGCAAGTGTTGTTGATCGGATCTTGCGACGGTGCTCTCTGGTGCTCTCAAATTTTGATACATAGGTGGTCTTACAATCAAAGGAGACCGACACAAAAGCAACAATAAGACATTTTAAAGACGATAGAGTGATATAATGTGATAATGTCAAACAACCCAGCTGATGAGCACGCGGGATAATCAACGGCAGCCATGATGGAATTACAGTGAAACATCTGCTACCTGTCTATAATGGCCACCTTTTGGACCTAAGAAAAATGACCTTTATAGACAGGTGGCCTTTCTGTCCAGGTTGATTTCTACAGAAAATGTCATTTTTGGATGATAAAGAGTGGCCTTTGTACACAGGTTGGCTGCTCTATAGAGGTGTCACTAATACAGGTTTGACTGTAATGTGTACATATGGTAACTCCTGCGTTTTCTGGAGAATGGACGACACTATTGGAAGAATCCGAGGAAAGCGGTGGCATTCCTTGGACTTCCCACAACTATGTAAAGGATATTGAAAAGTTTGGAGGAATGAGGCTACTCAACAACAGCCTTATTGGATAGAAATTCATGCATTGCTGCACCGACTATACAGATCTTCAGAACGCTTGATCTGGTATGCAGGCTAGTTATCTGTTTGCCTGTTTGTTTATAGAGCATTGACGAGTCTGCCCAGTTGGCGTTTGTGCAAGCAAATTTAAACGACCTTGTTGATCTAATGATTGAACCAGGTTTGTACTTTGCACTTGAATAGATGCCTCGTTGAGGTTTAATTAGTTTTCACGTTGATGGTCTCAATGTTGATAACGGCCTAATCATCGGATGTGATGTCACCTCAATTGTGGATTGACTCGGAATTATTTAAAATCCATCTGAACTCAGATAACTGCTTCAGCATTTTGTAAGTAGTAGAATATGGCTTTGTATCTATTACACAATGATGATGTTAGATCCCATAAAATAAGTTCAGGCAAGTAATTTATTTGTGTCAACGTTTTGGCGTCCACTTGTTCAAATCGTGATAATAAACAATATGTGATATTAAGCGGGTTAAAATAGCTAATTCTGATAGAGCTTGGTTCTCAAAATGAAGTGATATAAAGCAGACGACCGATATTTATACCAAGGTAATATTGACGAGATTACACTGAAACAACAAACATTCAATAACAAAGACGTACTGCTTAACTGATTGCTGAAATTAGCATGCACGATTAATTACGGGCAATGCAAAGTGTACACTTGTTAAAATTTGTTTGTTTTTGACTCGTGGCTGACCGCAGTTTTAAAGCAGAAATCATTTGCGGAAGCCATAATCACCGTAAGGCCTACGTACACCGTGAATCTGCATATAGAGCCATTTTGTTCTCTACCTTCTTAACCCTTGTCCTGCTATTGACGTGTATACATGTTTTAGAAACAATTCAAAAGTAGCAACATTAACCAATCACATAGTTTCTCCCTAGTGATCAACCAATCAGCAATAGATAAAGCGACTTCAAGTCTTCATTTAACTAGTTTCATTAGTAGGACAAGGGTTAAAAATGGTGCACATGGATGCTAAATTGTTATCAAAAGTAACATTATTTGCCTTGACTTAACTTGTAAAAGATGAGGATGATTCATTGGAATGGTCATTTGAGCAATGATGTTAGTTCTGTTGTTTGTTTATTGCAGATGCTTATGGTACAAATGTTGACGGTGATGTGCTGGTCACTGCCTCTGGTGTGCAGGCATTGGGGTATCTTCTGGAAGGTACCTGCAATGGAAGGTATGAAACGACATACGAGACTGCATTCTGCGGTTATGTGGAGAACATAAATTGGTTAGGACGGTGCATGCAGGACTCATACAGATTCCTTGTCAAGATTTTAAAGGTGCCAGAATATCATGATATTAACCCTTGTCCTGCTATTGACGTGTATACACGTTTTCAAAACAAGTCAAAAGTAGCAACATATAACCAATCAGATAGTTAGTCCCTAATGATCAACCAATCAGCAATCGATAAAGCGACTTAAAGTCTCTGGTAATTAGTTTTATCAGCAGGACAAGAGTTAATAAAAATATCAGACACATGCACGGAAATGCGAAATGATTGGCCACAGCAACTTGCTTTGTTCAGAACATGGTATAACGCCATGATTGTATGGGATGTACGGTTTTTGTAAAGGAAGTTAGTCTTATCCACGGTTGGATCAATTATTTACTAACTAGTTACAGTTACAGTTACATTGTATAGAAAAAACTAGTTACTTTCAAAAGCTACTCATCCTGAAAAGTACTTGTCCAGAAGTAATTAGCTACAGTTACTTTTGAAGTTACGGTGAAACAATTGAAACCTGTCTATGACGGTCACCTCTGAGACCTGAGAAAATGGCTTTTTAGACAGGTGGCCTTTCTGCCCAGGTTGATCTCTATAGAAAGTGTTGTTTGGGGATTATGCAGTGGCCTTTATACACAGGTGGCTGCTCTATAGAGGTGGCCGCTATAATACAGGTTTGATTGTACTTTTTCCATATTAAAGATCAGAGAAAGTGTCTCAAGAGTCAAGAGCCATTTTATGTTGGTTGTTGTTTAGAATAGCTGATTAAACATAGGTATTCTTTTTTGCTTGCTATAAATTATGTTGCAGAAGATTGAACCCTCGTAAGCTTGTATTCAGTTGGAAAATGATCAACCAGGCCAGATTGAATAGAAAATTGAAAAAAGTACCTCAACTTTAAGTTAAATTTCAGAAAGTAACAGGTAAAAGTTACTACAGTCAAACCTGTATTAGCGGCCACCTCTGTAGAGCAGCCACCTGTGTATAAAGGCCACTCTTCATAACCAAATTGACATTTTCTATAGAAATCAACCTGGACAGAAAGGTCACCTGTCTATAAAGGTCATTTTTCTCAGTTCCCAGTGGTGACTGCTATAGACAGGTTACACTGTAGTTGCATAAAAATGTAACTAACTACAGTTACAAGTTACTTTTCACACATAGTAACTGATTACTTTTAAAGTAACTAGTTACATCACATCCTTGGTGTAACCTTTGTCATATCTGTTGTTGATTTTATCCATCACTTTTGTGTTTTATGTTGAAGGTCGATTATGTCACTGGAGGCATTGGCGCGTTTACATAGTGAAAATATTAAATCGGGTTACTCCAAGGTGTGAAAACATTTCATTTCAACGTACTCAATGGAGATAAAGTGGCCATCATTTGTAGCATTGTGGCAATGTGTATTGTCTGAATCGGATGCTGTTTGCTGCTTTCGTGACATAAGGGTCATTCCATGCCAAAACGCACAAGATTACCCTCATCCTCTCAGGTTTTGAAAAAACTTTGTAGACCGTTAGATATGTTCACGGAGACCTCTCCCGTGTAATTTTATTAAATATGGTGCAAAAACGTGGAGTATCGACCACTCAACTATTGTGCGGCTTCCTTCTTTGCTTTATCCATTATGCATTATTTTGTCATGTGGTTATTAGCTATGCTAGAAGATCCCTAATCAGTAATTAGGGCTATTTATTGACAGTAGGCCTACACTTGTTTGCTTTTTATTTGTCCAAAGGCAGCAATTGTTGCCACGAGAAATCTAGAAGTCATTCAACACACTGTCACCTTGTCATGGGAGGTTATTAACAGCTCATGTGTCTTTCACTTCTTGCTGTGTTTAGCTGACGAGAATGTATTCCCTACGCAAGCTACGCAATTGGATTAAATCTCATCTCGGAATGAACCCGTTTGGTTTGTCAACATGTCTCTCTCTGGGACAACGCTTGAGAGGAAGGGCATTCAGTGCTGACGAAGGTGAAATATACTGCTAGTCTGCCATACACAGATCCGTGTTAATGTATTGGACTCCATGCAATGTTCTTATGCTTCGGTTATAGAATACAGGATCAGTTTAGATCAAGCTGAAATGCGCTTTTTTACTGTAGAATATGTGTACAGTACATGGAAATAATGCCGTGAGAACAAAGACCTTATTGCCAGGAAGTCAACTTTTAATAAATCCATCCAAGACCTGTTTCCTTTTAGATTTCTTCCTTTAACATATCAAGTACAGTGAAACCTGTCTATAATGGTCACCTTTGTGACCTGAGAAAAATGGCCTTTCTAGACAGGTGACCTTTCTGTCCAGTTTGATTTCTATAGAAAGTGTTATTTTTGGGTTATGAAGAGTGGCCTTTATACAGTTACACAGATGGCTGCTCTATAGAGGTGGCTGCTAATGAAGGTTTGACTGTACAGAATTTTAGCGATATCTATTTTAATTAGGGCTCTCAACTGACGGGAAATGATCCTCCCGGGACCCGGAATAGTAATCCCGGGACCTGTTCGAGTCCCGGAATTTATGCAGATTTCGATGAATTTGTGAAAAGTCGTGAAACAAAGAAAATCACTCCTGCATGCCTCCTATAACGTAAAGTCGTCGAATACTAAGCGACAATATATTTGGAAGACCAATGCCAAAGCGGCTATTAAACGCGCCACTTCGACTTCATAGACTCTTTGTGGTAAATGAAACAACATATCAAATGTACTTATTATCGCACCTTCTGCAAACTAATAAACTGTGCACACCCTTGCAACAGCCAAACAAACAAGAAACAAATTAATTATGTTCCAGCCGCGCAAGCTGTACAATTTTATAGTCGCAACAGCAAATGTCTTCGGTTTGAAGATACGGCAAACAACTGCAAGATCGTTCGTATTCTCAAATCTCATTATCTCAAATTCAAATTACGCTGAATGAAGTGTTACTCGAATGATCTTAAATTAAAAGCCACTTCACAAGTCTGCATGAATAAATGAACACGACGGCAGAGATCAACCGAGCTGTTGTTTTCGAAGTAAAAGGAATAACCAAACGAAGCCAAACCTTGTAGCTTACTGATTTGCTACAGTCGTCTCACATTGCGTAGTCT
>OFHS01006220.1:0-10398 GCA_900245855.1 Calvadosia cruxmelitensis | reverse complement strand
GTTCGAGCAACAGTCGTCTGCTTCTACGAATGTTTCGGGCTCGTACGTGTAGCGCAAGTACTGAATTTATGTTCATTTAAATAAGTAGCCACTTCTCTTTACCATGTGTAATTTACTTTGGGATTTCGACTTGTAGCGTTGCAAAACCAGCCCCTACTTCCAGTGCAGTGGAAAGCCCCGTACTTCTGCTAATATTTACAAATAAATAGCTGAAATTTCACGTTTGTTTGTCTTGACTGGTGGCCGAGTGGTTAGAGGGTTGGAGTCACACGCGTAGAGACCGCGGTTCGAATCCCAACCGGGAACTTTTTTTCTTCTGTCGCATTTCTTATTTTTTTCTTCACATTTTGTGATTATGGAAGGAAATTCTTCAGAAATTTATCCGAATTGTATTCTACTGAGTTCTTTTGACAAATTGAAAGGACTAAATGCAAACAAAAGGGAAACATTTACTGTACTCTTTCGTGTACAGTAAAGGCTACTGTACTGTATGGGTAAAAGTGCGGACTAGGCTGTCTTTATTTCTTTAGCTTGATTTGTTAATTAGTATCAAAATAACACTATGCTACTGTCTAATATCATTAATATAACATGATATAAATGTAATATACTGTAATATTAAATGATTATTATTATATTAATATGATAATAATATTTATGTACTGTAGTATTATGGTAGTCTGTCAATATTATTTAGATTTAACGATTGATATCTAATCAATTTTAATTATTGAATTAATTGAGTCAATAAGTACTATTATCATTATTATAAATCAAATCAAAGCAAATTACAGTATTAGAAATGTATTTAGTTGATTTTTCGTTTCGGCAGCGTTATACTGTACAATTTAATCAATCCACGTCTACCTTTCAGTCACCTGTGGCGTTATGAAAGGGCTTTTTGTTTATAGATCCGCAGTATCTGTCTTTCTTTTTTCAATGTTCCTCATCACTAGTTGATCATTATAATTTTTCAATACTAATCCGTGAGTCGTCAGCGAGAGCTTCTATCTTTATCGTTTAATATTGATATGATGGATAAATCATAACAGTCAAATGATTGTGTGTGTGTTTAAACGTATTTCATGGCAGTTTGAGTTTCTACTTATATGATATGGAAAATTCATAAAACATCTCTATTACACGGAAAAAATAGTTTCCAGACAAGAATATTTTCTTGCTTCAAGTTTCTTAAAATGAGACTTTGTCTGGGCAGAACAATAGTGATATTCATATTTGGCTTAGTAATATTTGGCTTACAGCGTTGACAAGTATTTGTATACTAGATTTAATAATAGGATCCCTTGAAATGAGAACGTTTGTTCTCAAAATGGAAACATTATATTTTGCAGTGTACTGACCTTTATATGGATCGTGTCCATTATCCAGGTTAACAAATCCGTGTAAGTAAAAAGACTTGTTGCTATCGTCGGAAAATTCAAGTTGTTTCAGACTCAGTCCGTGAATGATTGGTAGATCTTCATAAATGCCCCCATTTAAATGGATATTTTGTCCCTTCTTCAAGACACCAGCCGAGTACCATCTCCATTGATTTTCAGGCAAGCGATTTTTTAAGTAATTGCAGAAGTGATTTGAACTGTGGCTGTTTTCTGTACTGATGCAATGCTGTTGTCCTTCCAGAAGGGCTTTTATTGAAATACCATCCTCTTCTAATAGACAAAGCAAATAATCATAATACTTTAGAATAATAATTAATATTAGTAGAAGTTGAGTGTAAGTTTGCGTTCGTAGACTTCTATTGGGCGTTATACACTAAAAACGAAAAGGGGAAGATGTATAGAAAAACTTTGAGTATCGTGAGTTCTATACGTAGTAAACGTCCCAGCTGCGTAAATTCTGGCGATCAAAGGCATATACAAAGTTACTGATTCAAGATGGCGTGCAATTTCCTGTTCCGATTTACATGTTAGCAAACAAAATGCGTATAATGATCTGATGGATGATGTCCTGAAAGGCATAGATATGTATATTGTTTTCCATAAATGAACACCAAAGCTTGAATATAGCTTAACCAAGCTTAACTATAACTAAAGCTGCAGTAAAAAATATGATGTATCATATAACTCCTAAACTATTGAAAATACATATCTAAGTAGAAATAAGACTCAAGTGTTTCACATTAAAACGTTTCATGTTCTCCAAGAGAATAGTCAAGGAATGCACAAGTTTCCAGTCCGTGGAATATAACCATTAATTTTTGTGGCAATTAATTGTTGAAGCTATTGGCGACTTTGTGGCTTCCTGTGTAAAGATATGTGGAGCCTGAATTTTGAGAACAGTTCCAAAACGTTTGCTATAGTATACTTCTTCTTGCCGACAACACATCCAATAACTCGAAAAAGGAAATACGGTATTGCATTTTTCGTGTGTTACTGCAGTGTGGGCGTGCTTGTCAAAACAATTTCCTTGTTCTTTAAATGTTTAGATTTGCTTGAAACGTTCTATGCTAATTTGGATTTTTCTGTTTGAAGGGATGCTGGCAATGAATACTAACTTGAACCTATGGCATTGTTTTAACGGATCTGTTGTTGAAGCTATTTAGTTCTGGTTTTGGGGGACCCCTTGGATAGTAGCGTAAGCTGCATTGTAAAATAATTAGTTTTGAGCTAGATCGGTTTGATGTAGACAGTGCCGTTGCATAACAAAATTTGAGGTTGTTCCAATGCTGTCAATGCACTTCTTACTGACGTTGACTGTGCTTCTGCTGAAGCATTTTCTGAAGCTTGCTTGCTCGCGGGAAATGTTTGTCGTCGAGCTTCAATCAAACTCTTACTGTATTTGATTCGATTTTGTCTCTATAATGTTGCAGAATTAAATCATTTTACTTTTCTTTCGGTGTTTCTCTTGTTGTCACTGGTTGTGTATATTGACAAAAGTGCACGTGCGGCATAATTCACGATTCGGATGATCACAGATTGTCATGAATCCGTTAACAACAGGAAAAATGGTGAATGTGAAGACCAAAGTCAAATTAGGCATAATCTTTTAGAGTATTTTCAATTGTGTACATTACTACCATGATAACTATGCTATGTGAAAACAGGAGCTATTAATATGCAAATTTAGCTAACCTATTCACAACTACTACGAAATTTGCATTGTAAAGAACTGCTATGTATGCACCTGGCTATTTTTTCCCTTTCTTATTCTTCAGTCCTCTCATGTCCTTTGCTATCTCTTCCATTCCATTCAACAGCCATTTATACGAATTTTAATATATTTTGAATCATATATCCTCATTTTGTTGTTGTACTATTTCGACTTTTTTATGACACTCTGTCAACTACTTCATTAATCTCCTTTTGTAAATGTACGGTCTCCCAAATAAATAATTAGCGAGTGCTTACGGGATGACCATAATCACGTAATATTTGTATTTCTTTATTTCTTAATGCTGCATTGCTTTATTACTTTGTCCTACATGATCAAAAATAAACTATCTATCTATCTATATATCTGGTCTGCTACGTCTTTGCCCAGACGTTGACGTTTTTAGTGATGCTTCTGTGGTATTACTGACCGAAACTTTTATCATGGACCTTCCTACACAATTTCCTAAATATTATCCATTTTTCTCTCCTGCAAGAGCTCCTTCAGGTGATGGAACGTGCCCACGTGGAGGGCTAGTGATACTGTGTAAAAGCTTTTTGGAACCTGTTGAGCTTGGCTCAGATTCATGCTGGATTGGAATTCGTACGAACTCGGCTTACATTTTCTGTTTTTATTTCCCACCAAAGTTTGACATTGGCATCATCATGCAGAAGATCACACACGCTTTATCTTATTCCAGCAAGGACCTACCAATTATTTTATGTGGGGATTTCAATTGTCGCATGGATGCTTATGATCGTGGTCAAGCCTTACAGCAGTTTCTTTGTGATCTTGACTTTCTTCTTATAAACGATGTCAATCAAGCCACGTATATTGGTCACAATGAGAGTAGCACCATTGATCTTGTCTTCACAAATTGAAGGCTCAATTACATAGAAAATCATTATATTGAAGGAAATTCTCAAAGAAAACATCAGAAAGTGATTACCGTTTGGAAATTTCCCAATATACCTGCTGTTGCCACGCACATCAAACCGAAGCTAAAACGCCAAGTTGATTTATCAAAACTGAGAAATCAAACCAGTTTACCAGTGGCTTATGCAAAGATCAATGAATGTGACGTCAAAGATGCACTTTTGATGATAGAAACTGCCCTAATGGATTCATGCCCCACTTTTAAAGCCAAACACAATCGTCACAAACCATGGTTCGATCCAGGTTCGATCAAGAGTGCAAGAGCATGAAAAGGTCTTCCTTGACGTTGTTGGATCAAGTTATGCGTTACCCGAAAGATAAAGTATTGAGACATCAATATCAGGTCATGAGAAAACAGTATTATATTCTGCTCAAGAAAAAGAGACAAGAATACAAGGAATTATCTATCTGCAGACTACTTGACAAGACAAACAAAAAACCATGGCTTTTATTTCGCAACAAATCAAGTAACTCATCAGCTCCAATTCCTGCCTCCCAGCTTTACAACCATTTTGACAAATTGTTAAACCCACAGAAGCAATCTCCAGATTTTCATGCAGAACTGCTACTTTCTCATCTGGACAATGAAGAATGGTACAATGCTGATTTTACCGAAGACGACGTCTGTGATGTCATTTCATTGCTTGCAAAGCACAAAGCCGCTGGCATCTACTGCATCACGAATGAACATTTATTTTACTCGCTTGATACGTTGTTATCACTGTGGTGCAAGTTTTATAATCTCTGTCTAAATATCAGTGAAGTTCCTTTGCGGTGGAGAGAAAGCATTGTTAAAATTCTTTATAAAGGCAAAGGCTCAGTTCGTGATACTGGAAATTATCGTGGTATTGCTCTACTTTGCTGCCCTCTGAAAGTCTTAACATCACTTATCAACCAAAAGCTGAAGCAAAACATCTTTAGCCTTATTCCACCTGAACAGTTTGGCTTTCAAGAAGGCCAGAGCACAACGATGCCTATAAGTATTTTGTTACATGACATCAGAAAACAGTTTCAAAGATCACCGAGCTCTACTTACTGTGCATTTATCGGTTGTAAGAAAGCATTCGACTCCATATCTCGAGAAATTTTGGTTTCCAAACTTGTTAATCAATTTGGCATTAATGGTCGCCTTCTTCGTCTAATCATTAGCCTACTACAAGGAAACATGATCAGAGTGGATGATGGCATTTTTTTATCAGAGGAAATTGTTCAAAATCATGGTGTTGTTCAGGGTGACAGTCTTTCCCCGTCGTTTTTTTTATTATGTATTGCTGACCTTGCGGACAACCTTCGAAGTATTGACTGTCTCAAGTTCTTGTTCTTTGCTGACGATTTAGTCATCTATACAACAAATCCCTTTGCGTTGCAGCTTGGTTTGGATGCCTTTGCTACTTGGTGTGCCTCGAATGTCCTACAAGTCAATTTATCAAAAACAAATATTATGAAGTTCCGCAAAGGTGGCCCTCTTGCTGCTGGTGATAAGTTCACTTTTCAAGGAAATCCTGTGGCTTTCACAAAGTCCTACACGTACTTAGGCATTACTCTCCAGTCCTCTTTGACGTTTACCAATCATCTGCTAGGAAAACGCCACAAAGCTAGAGCTGTATTGGGTTGCATCAGTCGTTTACGTCGTGTTTCGCTATCGTCGGCTGTAGATGTATTTAATATGAAAATTGCACCAGTTATCACCTATGGATTTGACGTTATGGCACCATACTTCACCGTACAGCATCTGCTGGATATTGATAAAGTGAAGGCCTTCTTTCTCAAATGTGGACTTGGTGTATCGGAATTGACATCCAACACACTTGTATTTATGATTGCAGACACAAATTCTTTTATTTCTGATTTACGCTTCCGTTTTTCATTTAATCAAGATGTCCTGCAGAAAGCACTGGAAGTTACATCAATCATGAATGTCGCCTTGTTAAATGAAGGCTATCTACAGGCTCCAGTGTTTGCTACTTCTGGATGGAAGCTGGCTGAACAAGCAAATCGTCACTTCCTGACCAGAGTTTCTGTTCATGGTTTCCACCATTTAATTTGTAACACTAGTGGCTTCCATGTACCGTGTATCACTTGCTTATGCAAAGAGTGCGGTGCAATCTGCAACGATCGCTACCACATCTTGCAATGTCCTTTTATTCCTTCTTACATTGAGTTCGTAAAAAGCGCAGAGCATGTGTAACCTTTTATATCTATTATATATATATATGGATAGTTTGATCAACATTATAAACAAATTATTACTAATTAACTAGCATACAGTTTATGCAATTTTGTATTGACCGTCTACAATGAAAATGGGTGAAAATATATTCATTCAACATCTATCTATCTATCTATCTAGGTAATGAAATTCCGAAAAGGAGGTCGACTTACCGCGGCTGACAAATTTACTATGAACAACCAACCGATAGAAATAGTCAAGCAATACCAATATCTCGGCATCATGCTGCAATCCTCTCTCACGTTCACGCAGCATATCAAGATCAAGAAGGAAAAGTGCCACATTGTGTTTGGAGCAACTCAACATCTGCGTGAAGTTTCATTTGATACTGCCATGGGAATATTTGCGATGAAGATATGCCCTATCATGACCTACGGTTTCCAAATGATTGCATCATACTTCACAACAACTCAGCTCAAATACATAGATACCATCAAAGCACACTTTCTAAAACACATCATGAAATTGTCCCCATCTACATCCAACACTCTCTGCTATCTTCTCTCAAGTACTACAACGCTGATTGAAGATCTGTTTGGCTTCTGCCACTTTGATACCGAACAGTTACAGCAATTCTTCGAAATCAAATTTGAGAAGTATTCCGCATTGGCATCCGACGGATATTTGAGATCACCCGCCCTCGCCAGTTCTGGCTGGAATGGCCAAAATTTAAACATCGTCATCTGGTCACCCGCTTATCAGCGCATGGTTTTCATCACCTATTATGCCGCAATCCAACATTCCACTCGCCAGACTTTGCGTGTGTATGCACACAGTGTGGAATAACTGCCGAAGACCGGTACCACATTTTAACTTGTACTGGACTTGCATGCTATCGGTCATTCATACTTCAGAACGATCATTGAAACAAAGAAATTATTTCTAAGACAGCAACGAAATTCTTTATAAATCAACACATTTGTAATAATACGAAATTGTATCTGCTTCAAGGAAGCGAAATGTGAAATATATCTATCTATCTATCTTTCTATCTTTCTATCTTTTTAAGAATTTTTAAAGGACAACATAGAAGGGCAATGCCACGATAGATTGAAAGATTATATAGATTACGCTTTGTACCCGGACTGAAATTCTTGTTCTTTGCTGACGACCTAGTTATGTATTCTGCTGACCGAAATGTGTTGCAAAATGGACTGGATAATTTGGATGAGTGGTGTACATCAAATACCTTGCAAGTCAACTTACAAAAGACAAAGGTCGTGAAATTTAGGAGAGGAGGCCAACTGTGCAGAAACGATAGCTTATTTTATAGAAACCAGCTTGTTGAGTTTGTCAAGTCCTTCACATACCTTGGAATAACACTGCAACAATCGTTGACGTTTTCTATCCATCTGTCAGCAAAGCTCAGAAAATCATTGGTGACCTTTGGAGCCATACCAAACTTGAGAAGGGTGTCTGTTGACACGGCGTTAGAAATCTTCCACCTGAAGATATCATCCATAGTTACGTACGCGTTCAAAGTCATTGCATCGTTCCTGAAATACTCCCAATTGAAAGTTCTGGATCAGATCAAAGCATCCTATCTGAAACGCACTCTTGGAGCACATTGGTCCTCCTCAAACACCCTTATTTTCCTTTTGACGAACACCCCATCTTTCGTCCAAGAACTTGAAAAGCTCTATCCGTTTGATGTGTCCCAGATTTCAGAGGTCTTAGAAGAGAGGAAAGTTAAATTTGCAAACTTCACCTCAAGTGAACACCAGTATGCCCCTGCATTGCAGTCTCTTGGTTGGCGTGACTCCAATCAGTTCAATCGCCATTATCTTATTCGTCTGTCAATCCATGGTTTTCATCACCTGATCTGCACCGATAACTTGTTCCATGTTCCAAATAAGACTTGTGTTTGCCGTGAATGCAGTCACTCAGCAAGTGACCTGTACCATATAATTAACTGTGGAAGTATTTCGTCGTACATGTCTCTTGTAAAGCAAACTGAGAAACCAACTGCAGCTTTGTAAACTACTGAATACCATACCAAGTTTATCGTATATACAACTGTTAATTACACATGTACTAAATCACATTATTTGAAGCTACCCCGGAGTGGGTGAAATACATATCATCATCTAATCTTTCAGTCTAGTCTTTCTATCTAGTCTTTCAGTCTTTCTCCTAGTCTTTCTTCTAGTCTTTCTATCTAGTCTTTCTAGTCTTTCTTTCTAGTCTTTCAGTGTTTGGTTTGAAGTTCTTCTTTTTCCCTGACGATTTGGTATTATATTCAGCTGATCGTGATATTCTCCAGATGGGTCTCAATCGTATTTATAACTGGTGTGCTAACAATTGCTTGGAAGTTAACCCGAAAAAGACCAAAATCATGAAATTCAGAAAAGGAGGCCAATTATGTAGACATGATACACTGCTTTATGGTGGCGAACCAATTGAGTTTGTCAAGTCATTTACGTACCTTGGCGTGGTTCTCCAACAGTCTCTGTCGTTTACCTTGCATATGTCCAAGAAATTTTGCTAATGCGTAATCTCTACTGCAACAATTCCCAACTTACGACGAGTCTCGATCAATACAGCACTGGAGATCTTCCACATGAAAATATCCCCTGTCATTACCTATGCCTTCCACGCTATCGCTCCATTTCTGTCTCCTTCTCAACTCAAGGTACTGGATCAGGTCAAGGTGATGTATCTGAAATCTGCGATTGGAGCACACTGGACGACTTCCAACTCATTGGTTTTCCTCTTGACGAATACGCTCCCATTTGTAAATGAACTGCCATGTTGCTTCGGATTCAAGCCTGATAGTGTGAACTAAGTAGTGAACTAGAGAATGGATAAGGTCACAAAACTTTTAAACAGTCAACATCGTCATGCACCAGCAGTACAATCGGATGGCTGGCGTGATGCTAGCCAGCTTAATCGCCAATACCTTGTGCGTCTATCGATTCATGGTTTCCATTATCTTCTGTGTAATGAAAAAACTTTCCACCATCCCGCCGAACACTGTGTTTGTTCGCAATGTGGCCTCCAGGCATGCGACTTGTACCATATCATATCATGTAAAAACATAGCTTCTTACATTGCTTTTGTTAAGCAGCACGACAACTGCACAGTTTTGTAAATAATGTAACCTGTCAAATTCCGTTTATACTTTATACCACCGTTTTGAAGTTTACCCCGAAGTGGGTGGAAATATATAGATGCTCATCTAGTCTTCCACCAATATTTTATATATGTCTGACTTGGCTGATGCCTTAAGGACTATTACTGGTCTAAATTTCCTGTTCTTTGCAGATGACCTGGTCATTTACTCGAACGATAAAGTTATCCTGCAACTTGGTTTAAATTCAATTTCTACATGGTGTACAAGCAATAGTACGCAAGCGAATAAATCAAAAACGAAGTTCAGGAAATTCAGGAAAAGAGGACGTTTATGTGCTGATGACAAGTTTATATACGATGGAGTGGAATTAAATATAGTAAAAAATTATAAATATCTTGGCGTAACTTTACAATCTTCGTTGACTTTTGCTTTACACCTTGAAGAAAAGCTACAAAAAGTACATTTTACCATTGGATGTATTCCCCACGTCAGAAGGATCTCTTTGGCTTGTGCTATAAATATCTTCAATATCAAAATTTCCCCTATCACTACGATATTTTCGAAATTATTACTCCTGTCTTCACTCATGGTCAAATTCTTGGACTTGGCAAAGTTAAAGCCACCTTCATCAAACGTTCCTTGGGTGTCTCCGTGCTCACCAGCAATTCATTAATGCTTTTGTTTGCGAACACTCCATCTTTTATTTGCGATCTACAGTTTAAATTTCCCTTCAACATTGTCAATCTATGTATAAGAAGTTGGCAGACCCACCATGCAATATAGCCGTGCAATGTGTCTCATCTTTTAGTACTTTTTTGGTACTACTGTATTTAGTACCGCTCGAAGAAAATTGGTACTTTGCAAAACTTGCCAGATATACTCATACATTAAATCTGTCTGTGAAGTTGGCAGACCCACCTGCTCCGATCTTATCCAAACCTTGTAAGCATCTAGTACTTTTTTGGTACTCACTGCTCCAAGTATTACTATCACTATATTGCAAAAGATAACAAAGTTACAGCTGTTTTAGTAAAAAGGGCGTGGTCAT
>OFHS01006219.1:0-10399 GCA_900245855.1 Calvadosia cruxmelitensis | reverse complement strand
ATAATGATAGTCGACTAAAAAGCCGTTTTAAATCAATAAGTTTGCGTTCCAATATATCATGCTGTGCATTCTATATATTGTTAAATCGAGGGTTGTTTTACCAAGATGAAGACTAGTGTATTTATCAGAAGCCACTTTCATTTGCCAAGTAGTTGCACTTTACTTTTTTCTTCTCTTTATTTACGTCTCATTGTACACCGTATGTACACGACTTGGATGTAAACGACTCTACACTCTATTAAGACCCAATAAAATTTGGTTTGGGATTGGGCTCAATGTTATTACTTTGCTATTTATTTCAAGCTCAAAATGTTCCAAGCGTTCCGATTGTTCGTTGTGACTACAGTATCAAACGCAGGTTTCTTGAGTTATATGACTGTTTTAGTATGCATCGAAGGTAAATTCAGGATGAATGTGCTTACCGGTATTATATACTGTCAACTGTACGTGGCCTTTCCGTTCCTTTTTCCTTACGGTCAGTTAGTATCCTGTGCGTAGTGACAGCTATACTGGGCAGTACTCTATGCTTTGAAACTCTGCTCAACAAATTCTAACCAAACCTCGACCTGTTCTTATGCTTGCTCTGAAATTTGCACCATTTTGAGCCTCAGTGTTCTAATTAACATAGGTAACCACTGGCCACTCAAGGCAGGTGGTTGTTGAAGGCAGGTCGCGTCCGTTTGTCTTCTTTCTAAAGACGACTAGCCAGTTTCTCTGACTTCTTCGGACAGGTGTTTGGCTATAATGGTTTCAGCTCTGCCTTATAATCATGGATGTGTTACTTTTATCCAATTGTAGTATTTTGAAGGGCAAAAGCTTACGATATCAAAACGATTCCATGCAAAGCGCTGCTTACTCAAACACATAATGTTGACCCTTCAAAGCAACGTTACCAAAATGAAGGAATCTTAATTAAGGGTAACGCCCTCGCTCTTGCAGAGCCCAGAAAAATTTGTTTCCATGGTTACGCCAGCATGAACTTGAGGTTTCCGTTAAAATTTTGTGGTACAACTCAAGCTCAAAGCATTAGTATGCAGATAGACTATAGACTGTAGACACTCACATCTAAAGTTGTAGACGGTCTTTTTCGCATCAACCGTCAAGGCCAGTCATCATCCGTGTGATTTACGTTCAGTCCCCGCTCCCCCGAGAACTCATCGAGTTTAAAGAGAGGCTGTTGAAGGTGATTCTCTAAATTTGCCATGACCAAAAGTAACTTTTTTCCGTGAGAAAGTAAAGTTGTTCAAAATGAAATTTACTTCATCAGAATGAAGTAAGTTACTCATTGAGCAGGTAAGTTTTGACGTGGGAAATTGAGAAAGTAAATTACTCAAAATGAAAGTAAATTATTCAAAATAGAAATAAGTTACTCAAAAAGAAAATAAGAGTTGTCGTGACACTTGTGTGGGCCACCGTATCAATCTGCAAGGAGGTGGAGTAATGTCCCAATCGCGTCAATATGCAGAGGACGATCAACCCACTTCCAGTACAACAACGGCGCAACTTTTATTCCCAAATTGAAAAGGCATTGATTTGTGGCATGCGTAAATGTGCGTGAGCGTCCCTAAGCCTGTTGTCTACAAAAGTACAAACAGGAATGCCGTAACCAGCATCACCTTGTAGGCCAATACTGCATTACGTTGTCTAGTGCCGACTCACTATACAGACAGGGCGTAGACAATTTGTGAACGGTGACAAAGCAGTTCTAAACGCTGACGTAATATAATGATGTCACCCCAGTCTTCTGGCCTGAACAAGCACTTCTTTCGTCAACACAGAAACGAAATTTGCAAACTGTTTTCCAGGCTCCTTCAGATCGCGGGGTTATGAAATGATCTCCTAATTGATGTCATCAGTTTACTTTCAATTGATATCGAAATCTTATCACCAATGTACAGCATAGAGTAATCAAGCCTTCAGCGCACTCGCGACAGTCAGCACCGTGGTTTTGAAAATCCACTGCCTATAGGGCCAATTACGCTCGAACCAGGTCAAAGTAGCCTGCGTGCAGACTTCAACTGTTTCTCTGGAAATCTGAAAACTGTATTACTGTACTGATTTCCAGAGAAACAGTTGAAGTCGGAACAAATGATCGCTGTGGAATGGGCACTTCGAGTCTGTTGTGCTTGCCTTTGTAAACCGTTGCGCTCGAATAGTTGGAAAGGATCGATTTCAGTCTGCTGCTGAGAGTCGTTGCTCAGCTTGAGAACAACAATTCGCAGTAGACGACGCTGGCCGTAGCTGCCTAGTCCCTTGAACCAGCTTGTGTAGAAGTCAAAAACAATAAAAGGAAACGAAGCATCGACAATTTATTACAATAAATCTAAATTTAATTCCAAACAGAACAATCTATTTATCGTCATCCGTTTTATCATCCTTATGCACGACTAATCCTTTTTCAATCAAGTCAGGTATTTCAACAGCCAACCATGGACCAAGCTAAAAACACACACAAAATGAGAAATAATCAATCTTAGGGTTCAATGACGTCATGTCAACAGGGGGCCCAGCGTGGAATAAGCCCTTATGACAGTCGATATATCATCGAACTATTGATTCGTAGAAATGTACACGAGACAAACAATGCACAGGTGAAATCGATAACGTTGAGACCATGAAGTGGCGTCATTTAAAATAGCGCCCGTGTGTTGTGCAAACCACAAGCATGGAACGCTCTGTGGACTGTGGCTCTAAATATCGCGTGCATATAACCCGGTGCTTCGCAGCAAGTCAATACAGTCAAACCTGTATTAGCGTTCACCTCTATAGAGCAGCCACCTATGTATAAAGGCCACTCTTCATAACCCCAAAATGACACTTTCTATAGAAATCAACCTGGACAAAAGGCCACCTGTCTATAAAGGTCACTTCCCTCAGGTCCCAAAGGTGACTATCATAGGCAGGTTTTTCAACTGCTCCCCTTTAATTGCATCACATTCCATTTCATAGGGCAACTGTCCCTTCATTGCTATTCGACTGTGCGTGATATTCAATTTTGGACAGCTGAATTTTTGGCAACCATAGCTTACTTAGATTTCAAAGCCAGCTTCTTTTATTGATTTAGGATAATATTATCACCAATTTTGGTGGAAATTGAATAACAATCGATGATGTTAAAGCATTTTGAAAATTGCGCGAAATTCTCAGACGCAAGGTGTATCTTTCCCTTAAAAGCAACTTCATCAAGAAGACCAAACATTCAAAATAGGAGACAGTCAGTCGTATCTCCAATTAAAACCATCAAACTTGGAATATTCCTATACGCGACTAAATAACGTCTTTTCACATTGCACTGTACATATCATGTTGCTAAAGCGAAATCAGAAATGAGATACTATCTTTTACTAATATTTAGTATTTTAAGTAGTTATATTTTTAGCATGCTAATTAGTTTTTAGTTTAAATATGTATTTTCTAAGTAATTGAATTCATTTTGTAATTTGAGAGAGTTTGAAAGAAATATAAAGGAATTGACTTAAAGGCAAAAATCTTTTACTTGAATCGAGTTACAATAACATGGAGCTACCTTCCAACTGCATCTGTCTAAGCAAATGCAACAACTCAATGAAATTATGGAATAAAAATGTAATATTAATAATCAATAGAACTTTTTCACGAGCTACCATTATGGGAAAAACCAATGCATTGTGGGGCAAGTTGAGTGCCTGAAGTAGCGAAAAAGCTTGGATTCTGACCCATAATATTAACGAGACTCAAAGAAGTCTGCATCAGTATTAAATCCAATTTTCTCCGTATTCTGAAATCAGAGACATCAACCTTTCCCATAATGCACTTGCTTTTTCCAAAATGGTAGCTTGTGAAAATGGTCTATTACATTTCTCATGTCCTTTAATTTCTTTAAGATGTCGTCACAAGGTATAATACCGTTTTGTCTCAATCCAGTCATTCTGAGACTACATCGATAATATAACCAAAATCACGACTCCGAATTTATTTTTAAATTCGATATCCCAATTAGGCAAGATCATATTTAAAAATCTACAACACGATAGCAGATATGTTTCAGATGACTTCTTTGGCAACGACAGGGACGCACATCAAATCAGTCTCTAACTTGTCCAATTTCATGAACTGCAAAATCTTTCTTCAGTTTATTAGTTTAACTTTCAAATCATCCATATCGGTTATGGAAATGCTATGGCAATTAATTGCATAACACCAAACACCAAGCTATTACGATAAATAATCTGATATAACTGTAAATAATATATTCTATTCTGACGAACGTGCGACGCGGATAAATAGAACGTGACGCAAAGAGACATACCCCCAAAGCCATCGCGTGTGATATGCCGAACTTAGGCACATTTCTCGCCCAAAGTGGTTTAAAATGATCCGTCAGACAAATCTTTCCTCCTCTGAAACAAAACACAAACACGCCCTTCATTCATCAATGACTCATCACAAAGGAATCAAACGACAAAATAATCCCCCAAAAGGAGACACAGTAACAATCGAATTACGACAAAGCAGATGCACTGTAAAGTAATTTGCATTCCACCATGACACAAACACAGCCCGTTGCTAAGCAACCGTCTTCTTTTTACATAATCGAATTCAAGAGGCAACCAATTCAAAAAACATACCCTATTTGTACTGTTCAATCGGATCCTGATCTATGTGACGATTCCCTCAATTAGATTATTGAAAGTCTTTGAAAAACAAACTGCACTTTCATGTTTCCTTGATTAATTTAAGGCATGGTTTACAATATACCAGATGGCTATCAGCGCGGAGTCCTTTTCATGCCGGATTTAATCAAGCTAAATAACATTTCTGCGCAGTTTAAAGGCCAGACCAAGAGCTTAGTATGAATGCTAGCAACGGGGCTAGCCTGGGTCGAGTCGTGCTCAGACCCCTGCCTGACGAAGCTCGTCGCGTAAGACTGACGTCAATGGTCCTGGTTCCACGTGATCTGGTGAGCCTTGCCTTATCCATGCGCTATAGTGAGGCCCTCATTCTACCTGGATATCGCAAGCGAAGAATGGTAAAAACACGGCAAAACACATGAATCGCGCATAAATTCACCACCGACCCACCCTACCTTAGCACAAAATAGGTTTCTATTAAATTCAAATGGTAAAATAATAATTAAGGCAGTAGATGTAGTTTTCCATTGAGTTTTCCATTGATTATCAGTGTGACGGAGCCTCTATGGGTTTGGGTCGTGACAGGGCGCTCATACGAGGATAATCCAAAGAATCATACTTGAAGAATACAATAGAATTATTCACGACACGTGACACCGGTCTTGATATCTCATCATCACTGGGGCACAATATGCCTTCGACAGCGTAAACAGAAACGCAACCGGTAAGATTTCCACTCTCATTGCGTAATCCTATCTGGTACAATTTCTATAGTGTAAACAGGCCAAAAAGTGTGTCCGCTTCATCGGATAGTTATATCTCATCCATGACTATATTTAAACTGGGGCTTTTTATGTCAGCCAACGACGACACCTGAGACAAATGACAGCTGAATGTTGAACGTTGTAGCTTTTTCTGCAGACATTTGCCGTTTCCACATTAAATTTTTCGGAATTAGATACAGTCAAACCTGTTTTAGAGGTCACCTCTACAAAGCAGCCACCTGTGTTTAAAGGCCACTCTTCATAACCCCAAAATGACACTTTCTATAGAAATCAACCTGGACATAAAAGCCACCTGTCTATTAAGGCCATTTTTTCGGGCTCCGAAGGTGACCGTTATAAACAGGTTTCACTGCAGTATTACGTAAATATAAAACATGAAACCAAACAGAAACTATCATGTACAGTATTACTATTAAAGTAATTGTTATATCACTCTCTGAAATACATTTACGTCAAGAGCTGAGACCACGCGAGATCAACAGACAGATTCTTATAAACCAACGTTCCTCTCACACTCCAGATTCCAACAACCCAGAGCGCAGATTACACAGAAGCAATACTACAGCAGTTGACATAAATTATGCATAATTATAGATATAGGATTACGACACAACAGTAATAATTATAATGTTTTGTAGGTTCAGGATAACCAGAAGGGAATGAGAGGAGGTCGTAAAACGAGAAAACGAATCAAACATGTGTTCGTGACCGTAGCTCAACTTGTTCTAAATTAATATGTATGTACGTATGTTTGTATGTACGTTTATTTGACAAGTTGACAGGCAAATATAGGGAAGCATGGCTTCCGCTTACATACAGCCATTGTGAGACGCTTGAGCGCAATTAATATACAATACAGTTATGTGACAAGTCAATATTATTTAGCGAACACTTAAAAGCTTGGAATGACGTTTGTAAACGAGGCTAGGTTAAACATGTGTGATTATTACGTAACTTAATGACGTCAGACAACAGCTAATGCATAAGCAAAAATACTGTGAAGCTTCTATTAAAAAAGCATAAATTACTATTTTGTGTACAGTGTAACCTCGTTAATATCACTATGGCTTTCCGGTCAAAAATCGTGATAATAAGCGAGTTGTGATATTAAGCGGGCTAAAATAGTTGATGCTGACAGATCTTGGTTCTCAAAGTGAAGTGATATTAAGCGGGTTGTGATATTAACCGAGGTGATATTAACGGGGTTACACTGTAATGTGTTTTAATTCAGCCTAATTGGAAACGGAGGATGTAAAGCAGGTGTTGATCCGCCTGCAGGAGAATGCTGCCCTACATGCGAAGAGTACTGAACTCCTCAACTGCACCTCAAAAAAATCTGGATTGCGCGAATTCAGAATAGACAAGAGGGACTAAAAATCCTAGATACAATATACATTCAGTAGCGTTCATTGTATCCAACCACACAGTCCTATAAGAAACAGCTACCTGTACATCTTTGCAGTTTTCCCATCGAGTTCCGGCAGAGCTATTTCTGGTGAAGTGCCAGGATACGTAATGGGGACCTACAAGCAAGGCAAGTAATAAATGGAATGTGTAAGTCGTTCACAAATATGCAAGTATGCAAGTAGTACACGTAAGTATGTAAGCAGGGGTTAATCCCCCTTTTATTTTCCTGTTCTATCTGGACTAATAAACAAATATACAAGTAAAAGGATGGTAAAATGCAAACCCGGTAATTACTGTAGCCTATTACAGTGAAACCTGTCTATAACGGCAACTTATGGGACCTGAGGAAAATGACCTTTATAGACAGGTGGCCTTTCTGTCCAGGTTGATTTCTATAGAAAGCATCATTTTGGGGTTATGAAGAGTGGCCTTTATACACAGGTGGCTGCTCTATAGAGGTGGCCGCTAATACAGGTTTGACTGTAGTCAACTGCACAATAAGCTCACCCTAAAGGTGTTATTGTTGTCTTACCAGCTGGAGTGATTGTATACGAATGATAATCTTCACTGGATACCTACGAGTCCTGTCTATGCTTTAGCGAGATAGGAGACAATGAACATAATGGTGGAGATATCTCTTTCTCTGCAAACACAGCAATTGCAAATATTGCCAATCACGTAGCTACCTAACCGCAGACTTCTCATTGCAAGGGAAAACAGTGAGTGGCACTGTAGACACATACTGTACTTGAGATTAGGGGCTTGATCAGAGGTCAACAGTAATGTGATAATTACATATAATTATATATAGCAGAACACTGTTGTCAAGTTACTAAGTGACCACCTGTCTAAAATGACCAATTGCCGAAAGCGGTCATCTATCTAACGTGACCACCTGCCTTGGGTGACCACCCGTCTAAAATGACCATTTGCCGAAAGTGGTCATCTGCCTAAAGTGACCACCTGCCTTAAGTGACCACCTGTCTAAAATGACCACTTGCCGAAGGTGCCCGCCTGTCTTAAGTGATCACAACATGTCTTATGCGACTATGTCTACTTGTCTCAAGCAGTTTCTAAAAGTCATATAAATGAGTTCTATTTAGAAGTTTGATTGAAGATTCTTTTTCACCATCATTATCTTTCTTCCGGAAGGGACACCTTGACGACTTCTCTGACACACGGCCAGCCTTTCATCACTTGCACGTAAACAACCCGTTGTTTTATTTGAAATCCTTGCAAACGGTAGCTTTCCAAAGAATAAGGCAATCATTAGCGTAAATTGCAGTCCGTCTACTATTATCTACGTTCAATCAGAAAAAGTTGGAAAGAGAACGAATAAAAGGCTTCTGGCACATTGATTAGGATAAGTTAATTAGCAAGTTGAATTGTAGTTCACTGAAGTACTTAGGGGAATTAAGTGCGGTAAAAAATTTAAAATTAAATAAAGAAATGAAAAATTCTTGCTTTTTTCTGCAGAATCAGAAAAACCAACAGCAACAACAGCTAGAAAACAATAAGCGATGTATTAGCATTCGCGTGCAAGAATTTAGACTTACATCAAATTCCACGTCGAATTCATACTTTTTTAGATTGTGGACGTACCAGCATTTTCCCCACCACCTGTTGAAACCAACACAAAAATTCAATGTATAAAGTGTACATAACATAGGGCAGAGACCTTTATAGACAGGTGGCCTTTCTATCCAGGTTGATTTCTATAGAAAGTGTCATTTTGGGGTTATGAAGAGTGGTCTTTATACACAAGTGGCTGCTCTATAGAGGTGGCCGCTAATACAGGTTTGACTGTACAGACAAATTCTCAAAGACCACCGGCGTTAGCTGATCACCTGCCTTGAATGACCACTGCCTTAAACATCCATCTATTTTGTACAAACATATGTGTCTACGGATCATATTCACTGCTCAAATGATTCCTTAACACCTCTGACGCTGCACAAAAATTTGAAAGATGGCGTGTAACAACATAAGATGATTTATCGAGGATTACCATAGGTAAGTAGCATGCAGACCATTTTGGAGCTGTAAAGAGTAGAAATATTGTCCAGCACTTTCCTGGGAAGCATCTTCTTCAAATTACCCAGTCATTTGGTAAGGGATTAGTAACATTTATCTAGTCATTGTAGAATTGACTTTGTCGACAAGGTGTCAGTTTAACTTTCTTCCAATCTTGCCCTTTCAGAACAAGTGTTCGACTGGTAAATGCAATGGTAAGATAATTTTAAATAGCTTTTTATTCCATTTGTATTTACTGTGCCAATTCTTTCTTTTTAATTCACTGCTCGCGCTTAGAGCTGGATTTAGTTATTTACTTTTTCTTCGATGGATTTGCTGGATGAAACTAGATTATTGCTAGTAGCCTGAATGGAGATTAAATTGAGGAAATATGACAGAGACCAATTACTACTACTACGCAACTCAGCTACACGGGGAATTAATCTGGATTGGCATAAGGAAGCAAAGGTTTGTTGGAAGAGGAAAAGAGGGAGAAGGGCTGGTCAAGAATTTCGAAAATCCCAACCGCCATTATTAGAACAAAACCATCCCGATCATGAACAAGAGCATGTTGATTTCAACAATAGCCGTTGTTGTGCTTCTTCTTCCAGACCATCTGTCATTCGTAACTCTCTGGGGAATGAATTGCCCTATCAAAGTGAACAAGATGCTTCTAACCCACCCATTCGTGTTGCTTGCACTACCCGGCCTCTTCGATTTGAATGTGTGAACGCTCGCTCTGCCAGAAACAAACTTCCCGACATAACAGATCATGTTCTTGACTCAGAGATTGACGTTTGTGCGATTACTGAGACATGGCTGAAGGAGCAAGACTCTGTTAGTGTGGTTGGCCTGTCTCCAGTAGGCTATGTATTTGAACATTTCCCACGGCAAACAAACAGAGCTGGTGGTGGAACAGGTGCAATGTTTAAAAGGGCAATAGATGTTCAACTCATTGATGCAAAAGAAGCAGAATCATTTGAATACTCAGAGTGGAACTTTAGGCTCAAAAAGAAGACCATCAAGTTAGTAGTTGTTTACCGTCCCCCTTCCTTGACTGCGCATCATTCTCCGTCTGCCAGGTTCTTTGAACAATTCTCTGTTTATATTGCCGAGCCTTCTCTATCTCTAGACCAGTTGACCGAGCCTTCTCTATCTCTAGTCATGGGCTTACGGATCCTGCTCAACGGTTGCCGCACGCACCAGAAAGACGCCGTCGTCATCTTTGTCGATTTCCGCAAGGCATTCGACAGCGTGGACCGGTCAAAGATCCCATTGCTGCTGGCGTTGTACAATGTACCCCCTGTCCTCATCGATGCCGTGATGTCATTGTATTCTACGACGTCATCATTTGTTCGCTCTCGGTATGGAGATACGGAGCCATTCAGTACTTCTTCTGGCGTCCTTCAAGGTGACACGCTCTCTCCTTTCCTGTTCTCCCTGTTTGTGGATTACGTACTTTGTCACGCTTGCCAAAATGAACGTGGATTTACCTTGTGTCGTCGGCGATCGTCTCACTACCCCGAGAGAAGGTTGGCAGACTTAGATTATGTGGATGACATTACAATCATTGCGGACGATCTA
>OFHS01006217.1:0-10405 GCA_900245855.1 Calvadosia cruxmelitensis | reverse complement strand
GCTAATCAACAGGCGAGAGGCCTTCTAATAAATAGGACAAACAGTTAAAGGAAAACAGCATTCTAACTGGCTTGTTTCTATAGTTACTTGATCTGGTATTGTGTTGTATTTGTCGGGATCAAGGGCCGGCTGAGTCGTGTGAGGATCGAGGTAAAGCAGCTTGTTACCTGCAAAGCAACAAAAAATTATACCATAGAAAAATAAACAATAATAATCATTTGAATAAATGAGTACAGTAATTATCTAATCATGGTTCAAGAGCCATTCTCCCAAAAATTTAAGCTTTCTCAGTCACATGGTATAAACCAATCAGAGAGAAGCTAATCTTTGGTTTTCAACAAATTCTCTTTGTTCAACGTTTCATTCTATCCCAAGGGACGTCGGAAAATCCGTCAGTCGTAAAATAACGACAGTGACAGGTCCTTGTCTGGATTTCCAATCATGCCTTTCAGTTAATCAAATTGCGGCAAACTAATAGAACGTTTTATAAAGATAGATATGCAATAGATACAAAGGTGGTATACGGACACGGTAGATATTTGGCAAAACTTTTTATGCTTTGATATTTGAGATACACTTAACCTGTCTCGAGCAACCGCCAAAGGGAACAACAAACAGTGGTCTCTTAACACAGGTGGTAACAGCCGCCAAGCAAAGTTAAACAGTAGATAAAACATATGATAGCCTATTTGCACTATAAACAAATCATGCATTTATGATTTGATAATTTAATTTTCATACAATGAAACCTGTTTATAACGGTCACCTCTGGAACCTGAGAAATGACCTTTACAGCCAGGTGGCCTTTCTGTCCAGGTTGATTTCTATAGAGAGTGTCATTTTAGAGTTAGGAAGAGTGGCCTCTATACACAAGTAAGAATGGCATCAAGTACGTGGCATCAAGAAATGATAGTAAAAGAATGATTTTGGCTTAGTGCTAATTGTAATTAACGCCTCGTTATACAACTGTAAACATCGTTTATATGTCTTAAAATACACTACTCTCTCTCTCTCTGCTCTATAGACGTGGCTGCTAATACAGGTTTGATTGTACAGCGCTATTTACAATAATAAATCAAAAGCATTACCATTAAATCCAATAAAGTAATGGGCGTGATTTGGTTTTCCACCAATGAAACCTAGCGATTGCTTCATCGTCAAACAGACCTGCGGAAAGAGAACAAAAAAAACAAAACTATGACAGATTGACGTAACTTCACGGGAAGTTAATCAACTAAAATGCAACCAGCATTAACCTTCACATTGTACGCAATAGATATTTGGTAAAGTTTCTCTGCTTTGATATTTGAGATACACTTCATAACCCCAAAATGGTAATTTTTTATAGAAACCAACCTGGACAGAAGGGCCACCTGTCTATAAAGGCCACTCTTCATAACCCCAAAGTAGGAAACCAACTCATAGTGACAAAATTGCCACAACTGAAACATTGAACCAACATCCTAGGACAACGGCAACACTATATCGGTGATGGGCACCTTTGGAGAAACCGATAGCCTCACGTATGATAAAATAATTAATTAGGTTTGTCACGTAGCATATTCCTTAATTTGGTTCCTTTTAGATATCTTTTAACTAAGGACACAGCAGGGTGGTATTGTATGGTGACTTATTGAATGTTGATTTGTCTTTGTTTGGTGTTACTTTGTCAGCCGCGTCTGACCGTGATTTATGGCGTAGTTTATGTAATAAGTGCATTAAGAGGAAGAGGGACGGCCTCTTCATGTAGAGGACCGTCTATATTATTATAGATATCTTTTAGATACTGTCTTTTTAATATTCATTTTAAATACTGTAAGGTTGAAACAAATAAATGAGATGGATACATTCTAGGAAGTTGCCCCTGTTCAAGTCCTGCTGTTTAAAAACCTCCCTCTAACCTTTAACGACGAGTAGTATTCTGCATTGACTTCACTTAGTCCAAGACGCAACGGAATAAACAGGAGTAACGGTCGCCACGGACGATCTCCATCCACAAAGGTTGGTTCAGATAGTGAGCGAGTTGATCGTCGTCGAGGTGTTGAGCCAAGAGTTGGTGACATGCCAATATCGTTTGTCGCAGTCGATCGTCTCTTGCCACAAGAGCAAGGCGTCGAACCAGGCACATAGGGTCGACCGGGTGATGGGGACGATTCGGGTGTCGTACATGCACCATAACAGCCCCAAGAGCTGTATGACGACTTACAAAGTTTCTCTGCGTCAAAAAAGTAACAAAAATTAGCTCAGAAAGATGAAATGGCAGTCACTTACAACCAAGAGAGTCAGATGCAATACAGATCATTTCACCCAGCCATTATAGGTACTACATTTCATCTATCCAGCAAGCGTTAGCTGAGGCAAAACAGGGGGTGACAAATGTAGCTTCATCAAACTGCTGCAAACTCACTTGCATCTTCAACTACAACTGTGTTGTCGAGGGCAACATGAACAGCCATTCCGCTCCAATCATCGAATAATACAAGCTTCCTACAACAAAAGTCAGAACATTTCTAATTACATTGGCTCAACTTTGTAAGAGTGCTACATGCAGCAGTTCTATTTTCAATTGCATCATTACCTAATTACTTGAGCAACTGTGTTAGGACCAAACCATTGGCCAATCTGCTTGCCTTCACCAACACCCATTTGAGCTGAAAACAGAAATAAATACAATTACAAGAATCATAGAGCAAAGCGCAGCAATCAAACCAAAAGGTCAACAATAATAAACATATTATGAGACAATACTTCAATCCAGCAAAACGCAACACTAAGTTTGGAAGACTTTTCAAAGGTTCAACGACGTGTCGAGCAAAGAAATAGCTATGATTTTGAGTGAGGATTTGACGAATAGTTCAAATTTCAGCGAACACCTATTTGTATTATGTAGAGAATATCCAGGTGGAAAAAGAGCCTACAAAAATGTCACAATAGGTATTTCAGTCGGGTAATTCGTTATTACATCGGTGTAAAATATTTTGTATGCCTTTTTGTGAGAGTCGTATGGATCAGATCTGGCCAGGTTGCTGTTGGATATTGCAAACTATCACGTCACTTCCTGATTGAATTCCAGTCAATCAGTATTCTTTGCATTTCCAACAAAATTGCAGTTAGCACAAATTCAGCTCATATAATTATAATATTCTCACAAAGCGAAATCCGAATGGGTAAAATGTGTATTTGGTTAACGACATAAATATCTGAAGCTTGACCAAATATCTACAGTAAAACTGTAGTGATGAGAAAAGGAAACAGAGCCAGATATGGAACATTTTTTAAAAATCTGCAACAGATTTCTTTTTTGCAAGACACTTTTTCAAAAATGGCACAAAATTGCACAGCTTTAAATCCATGTAACTACCAGGCAATAACAATAACGAGATGGCAAAAATGATAATTGCCCCCAAGTGTTAATTCCCCTTTAGAGCGGCTGCTGTGACAGAAAGACAGCTGGAGAAATTGAGATTTCAAGCAACAACGAAGGATCTAAGGTATTACTCACCAATTTGATGGATTGAATACAAACTATCTTTTTTGTCAAGAAATGATTCTAAGATCTGAAAATAAAAGACAAATCGTTCATTGACGGATCAACAAGTACCGATGTGCACGCGTATGCCTGCGATAAATGAAGAATTGTAACTTACAAGTCGATATGTCGGATTTTTATCGCCATACGTCCATCTCCAATCTATAAGAGAAAATGAAAATTAATTACCCGTAGCTTCAGAGATAAATACAACTGAAGGATGGATTTTAACCATGATGTATTTATCAGACATTAACCCTTGTCCTGCTCATAAAACTAGTTAAATGAAGACTTGAAGTTGCTGTATCGATTGCTGATTGGTTGATCGCTAGGGACTAACTATGTGATTGGTTATATGTTGCTACTTTTGAAATGTTTCAAAAGCGTGTATACACGTCAATAGCAGGACAAGGGTTAAGCAGACAACATTGGTTTTATCACACAGATAGATCGATAAATGATATATTTCGACCATAATCGCATTAACAGAGATGCAATTATAAAATTACCGATACCTTCAATACACTTACACATTGGACAACATGATACGGCTGGCGATACTATTCAAGCAAGAGTGCCTGTATATTCAGGGTATGCAGTAATCAAGCCAGTAATTAAGCTAGGCAGAAAATTAAACCAGTGAAGTTTGACAATTGAGATAGGGATGAGCCGATAAGGAATGTCACCGATTATCAGTACCTTGATCAGTACCAATTATTTGTTGCCGATTATGTATCGTGATTGGTCCATTAATCGGCAAGAATCGATTATCTACTGTTCTACAGAATACCATAAAGGAAACCATGCATTACAGCTGTGTCAGTGGAATCCAATCAAGACACAAACAGACCACAACCTTCACAATCGTTCCAAACACGCGGAGGAGCAAGCTCCCACAGATCTAAACAACACAGCATGAAATGGACTACACAAATAACCTTCGGGCAGATCTAGTTTTGAATGAGAATGTTTTGGTGCGAAGATGACAGAGACGACAAAAGGTGTGAAAACGTAACCTGTCTATAACGGTCACCTTTGGGACCTAAGGAAATTGACTTTTATAGACAGGTGGCCTTTCTGTCTAGGTTGATTTCTATAGAAAGTATCATTTTGGGGTTATAGAGAGTGGCCTTTATACACAGGTGGCTGATCTATAGAGGTGGCCGCTAATACAGCTTTGACTGCACGCCCAATTTTAAGCACCAAACTATTTGTCGATTCAAGGGGAAACAGACGGTTAACTAGCAAACTAATGGTATTAGTTTAATTAATTTACTTAGTTGACAGTTTTAGTGAAATTTGATCATGTGTATTTCATTTTAATTCAAAACTAAATTTTGTGATGTCGGCTTATTGCCGTGCATTGTAGTTGACTATGATTCAGAAACTTGATATTGTATGCCCCTAAATGAAGCATCTGAAGCGTGACACCAAGAATTTGATCTGTACCAGTGTGAAAATGGCTTCATATAAAAAAGAGTACAGAACAGTGGAATACCAAGCTTTATCGACTTTTGTTTACTGATGCGCTAAATCAACTTTGGCACTCAATCAATCAATCGATCGTCATATAATCTGAGAAATCCGATAAGCTTACAAAGCGTTTTTGCACTAGAGCATTCATATAATTATTTATAACTCCGAAGAGAGCATATATCCCAAATCTCAAACTAGGGATGAGCCAAGTAGTAGGAAAATAATCGGTAAAGCCGATCAATCTGCATTTTTTTCTTAATCAATGATAGGCCAATTTTATTAAATAATCGATAAAATAATCGGCACAAGAATTGATATTGTGCTAACAAGCAGATTTCATGTAAGTGCCACACCTAATTGTTTCATTATATCTATAAAGCAATATCTTAACCCTTGTCCTGCTCATAAAACTAATGAAACAAAGACTCGAAGTAGCTTTATGGATTGCTGATTGGTTGATCACCAGGGACTAACTATTTGATTGGTTATATGTTGCTACTTTTGACTTTCTTTGAAAACGTGTATACACGTCAATAGCAGGACAAAGGTTAAACCTTGTCCTTTGTTATTGATTGTCACACTATACCTCTACCAAGATGACGGCAGACCAATGCTTGAGCAAGCATCATTTGACCACAACGTAACATGCATCCCCACCCGGCATCTGACGATGGGCCAACACCACCTACAATGAAACAACAAAGGTACCTCTCTTAGAACCTGTTTTGCATTGCTAGCAATAGGCTCATAGTAATGACCGCAGCTTGATGCCGCAAATGGTATAATAAGCAAAAAGGTAGAACCCATCAAATGCAATCATTTGCTGCATGGTATTGTTGTGGTTGTGCAGCACAACCTCGTTTGCACACTCCCCTCCTCAATATGAATGCCTCTTTTCAACGGTCTCCCAAACAAACAAGCAGCGTTGCTTAAGGGATGACCCTGATCATGTGAATCTAGACTGTTTTAATTTATCCCTACCTTGTATTCATCTTGCTTATTTCATGATCAAAATAAACTATCTATCTATCTCCATTGCAGACAAGCAACTAAATAATGACGCATTTACCAATGGGCGGGAAATTCTTCCTGTATGTCACCCAGAGCCTAGACAATACATCTTCATTGAATCGCTTTAGATCTGCCAAATAAAGAGAAAATTATAACAATATTTATTGAACAAGACAGATTTTACATGTTCATTGCAAACGAATGCCAAATACGAGAGCAATAAGCAGTGTTTCCATGGCAACAATGCACTTTTACATGATCATTGCAAACAAATGTACAATACGAGAGCAATAAACAGTGTTTCCATGGTGACAATGCATGAGCGGGCAAGCATTTTCAACAGGACTAACAAACCAAAGCTTACGCAAATACAGCTGATGAACGGATCTATCCCAGAATGCAGCATTATCTGTCATGAGTGCATCCACTGGCCATTTGAAGGCAACATTTAAATTGAATTTAAAGTGCTACTGCCACAACTTCGATATTTCACATGTGGATAGAGCTCGATAAGAAATAAGAATACACGATTGGCAAAAATAATTTTTCAACTGAGACATCAAGAACCGGAGATACTGAGCAACATCAAATTCTGACGACTTCTGAGAATATTTACTACCAGCGAAAAGGGGGCAGAGGTCGCAACAGAGGTTGGAATCGCTAAGAAAGTTGGTACGGGAAATTTCCCTTTTTCAACTTCAAAAATTCGCGCTGCCGTTCTCGCGCATTTGACAGAACCCATTTTGACACACAGTAATCTCACATCTATAGACTTGCTGCTTGCCAAAAATCGTTCGTTTTGAAGTATTCACGGTATTTGGTAAAACACAAATTGGCATTCACTGTAAAAGAATTTTCAAAAAAACTTACTGTAATTTTTGGTGCTTCTTTTTGACATCATAATAATTGTTATTTTGAAACGTTCTTTTGAAAATAGAATATTACACGGCCTATTACCATGTGGCGTACAACTCAAGACAACAACAGCATTTGTAATTGTAAACAGCAGCATTAATCATTGTAATTTATAACTACGTCATGTCTAGTACTGTGAAATGTCTGTAATCGAATTCATGTTACGTAAATTTGTAATCCACTTGATCGTTGCAATAAAGAAGTACAACACGCTTCAACCATACCATAAATAATGTTCTACGGTTCTACCCAGCTTTTATCTGACGTGTAGTTCACCAAGAGCAATGACATTATGGAGCACAAACCATGAAAAATTGCTTCCAGATGTAGTAAGTTTTGGATTTTCCTCAATTTTCATTTTGAGGTTTCCTCTTTTCGTTACATTGGCAAAACACCTGGTGCAGAATCCTCTGTAGCCTATGTGCAGTACTGCCTATGTGCAGACAATTTTCTTCCGAGTGGAATAGCTAGGAACGCTATCATACTATCACAGTTCAACCCTTTTTAGAACTATTTCGGTCGCAACTGGCTTAATTAGGATTTATGATCAAACGAGACTGTTCGTGGCATTGTTAGAGTCATGTTAAAGTTTAGCTCTAACTAAAATGTCTGGCATTATTTTTTTCCAAACATAAACATTGAAAGAGGCTCAATTCCATGAAAACGGTAAGCCTACTCCACGGTTTGATACACAGGCATACGATTTGGAATCTTTTGTTTTAATTTCGGAGGAAGTCGAATAGCCAATGTTCATCCGCTTACGATGTAATACGACTAAATATAAAGACCAAGAATAGCGGACAGAGAAAGTCAGAGATGTTTGGGTCTGGAATTCATTGCAATCTTGCAGTGAAAACAAATGAATAAGAAAGCATTTTGAAGTATAACTAGCGTTAAAACCTTTGTGTATAGCTTACTCTTTGACTCTGACAGCAACCAAGAATTATTGCCCACCTAAAACTTCCATTGCTGCGACAGCAACGTCACGTCCAAATAAATAGACAAAGCAAATCGTCGTCACAATTTAAATGTTTTCTTCACGAACATTATCTATATTTCAATATTAGACCTTACCTTGATCTGGTCTAAAATATTTTCCTAATACCCAAGCAGGTTCCTCGGTATTTAAGTACGTTTCTACTGGATCCACAGCGTATCCTTCGTAGGTCAAACAGGCAGCATCCATCACAGGACCGGCCATGTTTGAAATCGCGTGTACGATTGTTTTTGTGATCAAGCGAAACGATGATGACACTTTAAAGGGCATCCGCTGGTAATAGCACCGTGGGCTTAGCAATGGACTACAACTACCAGGGTCCTTTGCGGCTAATATTAACTAATTTCTACTCCAATCCGTTATAATTATGGGTATTTCTAGATCTTTTAAATTTTATATTTCACAAAATAAGATGAGATCAGAAAGGCTTCGTGTGGTATCATTGTAAAGAGACATGTGCAAATGCAGAATGGTTAGCGATTAACAATAATACAGCCTGCACCTGAATGCGTGTACAGCAATTGCAATGCAAGAAAGCAGTTTTCGTAACAGCACTGAATAACATTGACATCATCGATAAAAACAAATAAAATGTTAGAGTAAACGGCACTGCGTGTACAACTAGACATTTGTATTTGTTGACTGACTGTATTTATTTATTTATTTACAGAACTTGGTTTTCATAAGTAATTCCTTTTATTTTCAACTACTGTATGTGACTTTAAGACAATACAAGGTCAGAAATAAATAAATAAAACTTAATCTTAAATACAAATGCAATAATATCTTCAATTAAAAAATACCTCTAAAATTACATTCTATTTACGAACTGTTTACAAATAAACATCTAAGGGTTAAAAAACTAGCCCTATTCCTAAAAATTACACGGCTTGGTTAAAATACCAATATTCATCAAGAGAATTACTGGCAATGGTGCCCAAGATGCTGGTGGCGTTGATGCTGAACTTCAATTATAATCTTTTCAATCTTTTTTAACATGCTGGCAAGAAGAGACCCCGACAATTTTAACATTTATGCAAGCAAGTGCACTGTTAAAGTAATATTGAATAAAGTTTTAGAATTTATTAGGCAGATCGTGACTGCGATTTTATTGTATTGTAGACTCGTTTTTATGATTGTTGAACTGCTTGTGAATTGATTTGCGAATAAAAGTATAATTTGTATTAATATTCAAAGATATTTCAGTTATTCTAATAAAATCGGGTAGGCTGTAGAACTAGTGTATTCTATACTAGAAAAATATAAAAACACGTGTGAAGCAAACAGTATTTAAAAGATATTCGAGCCATATTTGATAAAGACACAATACAATTAAAGTCTTATGGAGGTTTTACATATTGATCCTGTAATTATGTACTGTACATGTGACTGATTATGTGACTTATGGCAATTGACAATCGCATCCGATGTAAAAGTGCCTCTGTCTCATTTAGAAACAACAGCTTTCCTGGAAATTTTTTTAAAATTGTCATTTTCTCTATCACGTAACAAATATCAGGAGCCTTGGTATCAAAATTCCTTCTGAGCCTTCTTTGCATTGTCCATCCCTGATAAATCAAGGCGTCGTACTTTTCAACTCTTTCGCGCTTTTATGACAACTGACATAATTTATACTTATTTTATGCTGGGTTACAAAATACACCGGTCCACTAATTGAATCTGCTACAATCTAGAATAGCAGCCTATTACGAAAGGATATTATCTACTTTGAAAAGATCCAGAAGCTATGCCAAAAATGACATGCAGACTATGTAATGTCAGCTAAATTAATTACAGAACAGGCTTGCTCTCTTGGATTCAAAATCAGTAAAGTACCGGCGGATTGAACACAATCTATGCATGTGCTCCTAAAATTATATCTCGACTTGTGGACATCTCTGTAAATGCCTTCTCTAAATTGGAAAAGCCTAGATCTCTTTACAACATACGAGGGCATTCTTCAAAACTGAATAACTTTGTTCAACCCTCCTTGAAAACTTATACAGATCGTACATTTTCCTGCTTGCCTGTAATCAACAAATGGAACTCTCTGCCTGATCAACTTATATGCAGTAAACCTATGTCACCTTTTAAATGTAAATTCAAGTTTGCTGATTTATCAACAACAAAACAATCAATGCTTTAAAAATTGATTTTTTCTAGGTGATGTTTCCAAGTAAATCCTTGTCATTATTTAATCGAAACTCAAATTTGTTATTTCTAACTAACTAACTAACTAACTAACTAACTAACTAACTAACTAACTAACTAACTAACTAACTAACTAACTAACTAACTAACTAACTAACTAACTAACTAAATAACTAACTAACTAACTAACTAACAAAAGAAAATAAAAACCCTTTACATTGCATAAATAATTGCCATCTAAAGTAAAAAAACATTAGTAGTGTGTTTTAGAGAGTTCTGGGCCACTTTGCGGAGGTCTGGACCCTAAAATTTTAATGAGGTCGTTT
>OFHS01006216.1:0-10406 GCA_900245855.1 Calvadosia cruxmelitensis | reverse complement strand
TTGAACTCAGAGTTGCAATCGACAAACGGAAAATAATACCGCAAAAGGAACAGATGGCCGTATGATCACAAGTATCCAATTTCATACTATACATAAAAATTGTATTGCAGAGTCTGACCCTGACTCAGGTCTCTTGAAGGCCTGGCGTAGGATAAAACACACGTGGATTAACACGTGGTCCGGTGTGCTGTCGAGTGCCCCAATCAGCAACAAAGCTCCCTGTTGAGCAACCTGCGCAGGGGAAATATTCTCTGAAGATCACCATTTGTAAGGATTTGTAAGGATACGATATTTGTAAAGTAACTTGTAATGGAGGTCAACCTTAAAAGTAACGATTACAAATTACAGCCAATATTTGTAACGAATTACTGCTACAGTTACTTTGATGTAAAAGTAACGATTACGGTTACAAATTACTCAAAAAGTAACGATTACATGTAATTAGTTACTTGTAACGAATTACGTTACAGCTCTGGCGGTGACTGTGACCGGCAAAATGCCCGATGTCATAAAATGCAATTTATGACTGTCTTTTATTCAATAAAATATCATTCCCGGCATACTGATGCACTCAAAATCAGTTAAAACACTTCAAAAGCCAAAACACTTCTTAGCAATTGAATTTACAACACATTTCTGTAATATCCGTATTATCATTGATACCCGACAATCGGTCACGGAATGGGACTATGAAAATTCTGATGACGAGTCTATAACGGACGCAATCATCAGTATCAATCAAATATTTTACAGCAGATATTGGTAACATATAAGTACTTTCTATCCATGCTAAAACAGTTTCAATATCTGGTGCTTGTTTATTGCATTTCGGTCGTGACCAAATAAATCACCATTATCGGTCATGAAAATTCCGATGACCAGTCGGTAGGCCTAACTTCAGACGATGTTCTCAACTACGATCCTGGCAGGCATTGAAAATACGATTCAAAGTGATCCACAGGCTTGCTTTTAGATAGTTGCCTGAAAGACTCATCATTGCCTTCAAGATATAAAAACAGTCTTATGAACTTTATTGCGAAGTTGTGAAATCTACAGAAGAAGGATGGCAGATTGGATTTCTATGGATCGGAAGAAGAATACTTATGGGAATGGTAGCTGAATTGAGCAACATCACATGGACTGTGAGGTGTTCTCAAAAAGATTGCTAAGACACTGGTCGCATAATAAAGGAACTGATAATGACAAGGCCACTACCGACAAATTTCGATGGAATCGAACATTGCATCAGCAGCAGAAGGATGGGGCCATGCAGTAGCTGCGAAAGTAGGACTTATCTACTACATTGCAGATTTAAAAGCAAAACCCATGGCTACTCGAGTCTTTTTATTGGTGTCTGGTTCCGATGGAAAATTAACTTTAGATCTTCCCTCATAGTTGGATTGCTTTCATCATCATAAAACGGAGACCATCACATCATGATGATGTCCATCATCATTCTCTTTGCAAATTTTGGATGCGGTTTCCCCACAGAGTTCTATTTTGCGCCACGCTTTGGCTGAAGACATGTTTAAGCCCATTACATGCAGGTCATTCTTTAGCCCAGACATATACGTTGTGCGAAGGTGCCCTCCGACACGAAAAGGCTCAGTAGGTGGATGGGTAAGGACTGTTGCGAGCGGCGTTTCCAGGCTTCTCAGGAAATGGCCAGCATTGTGGTTTGCTTTGGACACGAAAACTTCATGAAATGGTAACCGATAATGACGATTTTATTTGGTCACAGCCGAAATGCTATAAATCAGCACGAGATATTGAAGCTGTTTTAGCTTTGACAGAAAGCACTTATATGTTACCAATATCTACTGTAAAAAGATTTGATCGATACTGATGATTGCGTCTCTGATACATTATCGGGTATCAATCATAATACAGAATTTACAGAATTGTGTTGTAACTTTGATACTAAGAAGTGTTTTGGCTTTTCTGACTGATTTTGAATGCATCAAGATGCCAGGAATGGTATTTTAAAGACCGTCATAAATTGCACTTTATGACATCGGGTATTTTGTCGGTCACGGTCACCATTTTAGACTGCTCGTCATGGTCACTGTTTTAGCCAGACTCTAAACTTAGTGCCAATTGCAAAGGCTGGGGAAGTTGGTGTTTCGGTGTAGACAGACATCATATCCAGAGCATTGGCAAAACATCTGGCAGACCTGTCAGAACCCAATATATCAAGTCACACTGACAACCAGTGGAGTATTCTCGTAACTCAAATATACCCCATCGTCAGAAAAAAGGAAGGTGGGATGCAATGGTCAGTTGGATAGAATGAACAGCAAACAATTTTGATCCATACGCAAGCAGCTGGTTGCAGACTATGCCAGCCATGTGGCAAGCTATATAGCACAGTGTATCAGAAAACACCTGTATCCCAACACATGTATAGTAGAACTGAGCTTTACAAATTTTGTTAGACCAAATTTAGAATCCTAGGCATAATTTTATGCATTTACACAAGGAGACATCTTGGTGTTGAAGACAACCATGCTGGACTGCAATTTTGCTATATTTGTAATTCACTAAAGTGGATGTTGTATTTATTTAGAGTCTGGTGATAAAGAAACAAAAGGAAAGAACAAGAAACCCGGGAGTGGAACATCGATTAAGGTTAACCCTTGTCCTGCTCATAGAACTAGTTAAATGAAGACTTGAAGTCGCTTTATCGATTACTGATTGGTTGATTGCTAGGGACTAACTATGTGATTGGTTAGATGTTGCTACTTTTATATTGTTTCGAAAACGTGTATACACGTCAATAGCAGGAGAAGGGTTAACTTGCGCTCCCAATGTTGACCACTTTATATGTGGATGTGGTCTAGCGATTAGTAAGGGTGGCGGACAGTCAGGTGTCCCGAGTTAGACTCCCGGCCCAGCTGACATATATATTCACTGTCTCTTATGTGGATTTAAGTGCCGAGGGCCCCAAGGAAGACAAGCCACAGGCTTATTAGGCTACCTTCGTTTTAAAAACAAATTGGCATTTACATTTAATTGTTTGCATTTTCGGCCCGCTAATCTGTTCATGATACATATGAAGCTCTTTATTGAACTTTCTATGCTAATTACGATTTAACTATCGAATGATGTCATATCCTATTCATATAATATCTAATTATAATGTATGATATCATTATTATTCTAGAATGTTCCAAGAATGCATCATGTAATATGACCTTCTGTGCATCTAGAACTTTCTCTATTGTAAGAAATTTCCCATAACGTCGATGCCTACTGTTATGTTCTTATAACATAATCAAATAAAGAGACAATAAGAAGATTGTTCTCAACTATAGGATATATAATGTCAGACAAATACACAACAGGTTATGACGACGGTAATAGCACCTCTGAATCAACATTACTACGCACTTACATAAGACAGATATCATAACGAGACAGACATGGAATGGAGGCTAGCTCGTAATTATAGCACATACAACACCTACATGTAGTAAATTAATGGATATATATAATTATATATGCAAGCTGATATGCTGATCAATTTGTAAATTTCCTTGGGTGCTTCTCCAACTAGCATTTCCAAAAGAATACCTGAAACACAGGGCCGGATTAGCCATTAGGCACAATAGGCCAGTGCCTACAGCCCTTCCAGAGTGATAGGCCCTCCAAATTTGTGGCTATTGTTTAATTTAATTTAACTTAATTTCTAGAGTTTTTGTATGTTTGTGTTTCTGGTTTAGACATCTGATAAGTAGAAAGAGCAGTGCATCAATCCTTCGTAATGGGCATATATACAAATTTGTAGCATGCCTACAGCCGTAATATATTATATTATTATCCTCACCGGATTAGAAACTCTCGAGCTAACCACATTCCCTGTAAAGCGGCTGTAGAGATGAATCTAACTTGCAATGATGTGTTTTGAAATACGATGCCTATAATTTCCTTTGCTTTCCTAAGTTTATCGGAAAGGGAACTTGGCTTACTGTGATTAAAAAAGCATATACTCAGGAGCCAGGAAATGTAATATTTGGCAGGCATAATTCCAAAAATTTGCAAGGGGAGGCCCCTGAAGCCCCCCTTTGGAGCGCCTCCGGCGACAATAGACCCTTTGGACCATTTGGCCTACGGCCCACTTTCTTCTAATCCGGCCCTGCTGAAACATAATGGTGGATAAATAGGATAATACAATATAAAACATCATGTTCCACTGTTCGTTATAAATTTTATTTTCATGTTGTATGTGCAGCATCAGCTGTGAAGTCGCTTAATTGCTCGCGGGGGCTACAGTGATGTGTTCATATAGACTGCACTCAGTGGTCTGAGGAGTATATGCCCATCAGATTAATTATCACAAGCCAATCTGTTATTGATTATATACTTCAACAGTTGGGTGATCCAGAAATATCTGTGTTATTAGAGTGTCAAGAAAAATATTTTTCATTTGTGTTCATTAGTAATCAATGCTTAATTTCTAATGTTAGCCATGTAGATTAAAAATATAGATTAGAGATTAGAGATTTCGGTTGATTGGATATTTCACAGATTGGAATAAACTTCCTAGGAACAAGCTGATATTACAATCTGATTTCAGGTTAGGCATATCCTATGTGAGAAACATTCTAAATGCATGGAGGCGATGGAAAAGCTTAAAGGTGGACAGAAATTCAACGAAGTCGCTACTCAGTTCAGCGAAGACAAAGCACGAAACGGCGTAAGTGGACTGTTGGATGATTAATAGTTAACAGTAAGGTCAGCACAATAGACTACAGAAGTGTGCTAAAGCTGCTTTCTATCAGAGAAATCTTGTTTGCCTATCATTGTTTTTTTGTCCTGTTTGATTCAACGTGATTATATGATGATTCATTGCTCATCTGCTTGAAAAGAAGGTTTTGGTTTAACTTGAAAATGCTTTTCGTGAGGAATTGTAATAGTTGCGTTTTAAGAGAGACCATTACTTGCTCGAATACAGTGAACCTGTCTATAACGGTCACCTCTGAGACCTGAGAAAAATGACCTTTATAGACAGGTGGCCTTTCTGTCTAGGTTGATTTCTATAGAAAGTATCATTTAGGGGTTACGAAGAGTGGTATTTATACACAGATGGCTGCTCTGTAGAGGTGACTGCTAATCCAGGTTTGACTGTACACCAGGACTACATCTCAAGTCCCATATACAGATTCTAGCATTTTAGTCCAGTCTACATGTTTGGTCCCAAACCATGCCATAGTCATTGTCCATAAATAAGGCCCCTGCCCCCTGGTGCGTAAAAGTCACCCCCTCGCGATAGCTCGCACCCCAGTTTTGAGGTCCAGATTGTAAGCAAGTTCCATTTTGTGTACATACGACCACGCATATATTTCGTATGATTTCGCATCCCATCTTATGCCATGAATATCAAAGTGTAACTTATTCGTGTGAATACAATAACGGTGTGCTCTATCACAATAATGCAAGAATCCGCCTGTTGAGCTGAATCAACATGGTGCTTGTTGATTTAATTTTCTAAAACTTTGGTTGTTCTTTTGTTTTTCAGGGTGACTTAGGCTGGAAAACAAGAGGATCTATGGTATGCTTCTGTTCATCCTTTTTACTCATATCTCACAAGCGTCTGTTTGTTTGTCTGTTCAAAACCCGGCACCTGCTACTAATGAGTTCTATTAATGAGTCATTAGCAAGTATGGGTTCGGCTAGCTCTGAGAAACGACTAGGCTCTGGTTGTGCTCAGTTTTCAAAACATAGTGTACATCATGAAGGCTCAAACCAGGTCAAACTGGAATAATGCAACTTGAAGAAGCTGTTTGTGAAAAGGCTACCTTGAAGCCGTGCTACGTTTTTCCAAATTTGATGAAATTATCGCATCAGTTGCTTGGAATCTTTCTCTAAGATGAGAAACAAAGCGCAGCATATATGCGAGACTGGCCGAAACTGCGTGCTTAGGCCAGCTTGTACTGAATAATGGTACAGCCAGACCTTAGGAGCCGCTTGAAGGTGGTCTCTTAAGGCAGGTGGTCGCTAAGGCAGGTTGGACGATATGTCACTTATTGTTTAATGCTGTCTTGAGTGGTGGGCTTACTGTAGTCTGTTCCAAACAGTACATTCAACTTACACACAGAGGCCACCTCTGTTAGGAAAACATATTCCATGGTCACCTGTCTTGAGTGACCACCCATTTGAGAGACCAATTGTAAATGGTACCTTGAAGGCTCCAATGGTCGTTAGTGCTAGAGCTCTATGTCGTGAGACACAGTGTATAATACAGAACAGACGGAGTTGTTGACACGACGAAGTACAAACGGAAAAGAAGATGATTACAAAATGAAATAGCTACATATTCTTTACAATCACGTGACAACACAATGACGACATCAAGTTCACACCGACCACGCGTCAGTCGCTACAATTGCTCTGTATTTCTCCGACAATTCTCATTTTTCATGCAATTTATTTCCTTTATTGATGTAGGTGGGACCATTTCAAGAGGCCGCCTTTGCCTTACAACCAAGTACAGTGGACAAACCAATTTATACTGATCCTCCTGTCAAAACAAACTTTGGATATCATATTATAATGATAGAAGGGAAGAAGTAATTGCCTGAAGAATGAACAAAAACGGAGTCAAAACAATTTCCTCTTGCAGATAGAGAATTACCATCATAACGGCGGTAGCTGAAATACTGACGAATTTGCTCCGACTTCTCGAAATAGCAAACTTTGCACATTTATTGTATTAGAATGCCTTCTTGCATGGTCTGTAAAAATGTTACGACTACTGTACTGTGTTTCTTATTCTTGTACACTGAATAATTCAACGATGATATAGTAATGACTATTCCAATGTAGCCTATTTGAATAATTTGTCGTCTCTTTATTCGGAATGCGATCGCTTTGAGAACTTTTATTTTTGTTTTCATCCATTGTTGAGGCCGCGGTCCTTAGCCAAAGGCGCAAAGGAATCCAAATTTATCTCCATTGCTTTGTATTTGTTGAGTAAGACCAGGTTGCTGAAGCTAGACGCCCCATTTGTTCATTTGTCTTATTTCATTTGCCCAAAACTTCGTCTGTTCTTCAGTCTTCTTTCGTGTTTCTCTCATTTGGCGCATCATGTCGGCAGGACTGAGTTCTTCAACTTTCTTCGTTTGTTCTTTTTCAGCTTGTAATTCCTTCTTTAGCTCATCCTGTAGTTCCTCATTATTCGCTTTATGGAATGTTCCCCTTTTCATTAGATCGACATAGTTGTTTTCTGAAAAGATAGTTTTGACAAAAAGAGTAAGATGTTTACAAAAAGAGTAAGGTTGAACTCGCTTAATGTCCCACAAAGCAAATTTCCACTTGCTAGTTGCCATAGTTTATCTCTCATATTTTTACCTTGCTTTATATCCCCTCGGATAATATCCCGCTACTTTCTTCTGAATTTCCTGCGAAACTCGCTTATTGTCCGGTGTTAAGGAGTTCTTACTATGTAAGTAAGCTTTTCGTAACATTTTTCATTGAGGCACTCAGACAACATGTCACTTATCAACTTAAAAGCAAAGTGATAACTTGGTGTATCCTTAACGATAGATACCTGCGTTGAATTTAAACTACTTTATCTATGAAATGCCAATTGCAAGCCGGACTGTACTAAAACCTACGTGGAACACTCCAAGACAAAGAAAAGACTCAAGAAGAACTCAATGTTGTATAAAGTGTGGCTAACTTCTTGCCTGCACTAAAAACCAAACCAAAAAGTTAAAATATGTATAAAGTTTAAATAAGTTTAGTAAGTTTAGTTACTAAGTTTAGTTTTAATAAGTTTAGTTTAATAAGTTTCTAGTTTTAATAACTTTAGTTTAAATATGTATTTTCTAAGTAATTGAATTCATTTTGTAACCAAAAATACTCTAAATCTACTTAACTATAGAAAACAATCACGACAGAGAGAAGCTCCCGGAGAACCTATTTCAACACACCTCAAACAACATCTTGGAGACACCGTGTCCGCGCTAGCTTGATGCTGCCGTGTTGACGCCCAAACTGATTTTAACCTAAGGTTCTCACGGGGCATTACTTATACAATTATCTAAGGTCAATATCACTATTACCAAATATGGACCTATACGAACAAATCAATACGAGGCTACATAAAACAGAGATTATCTATCGAGACCGATTTCTACACTTGGCGTAAGGAGTGGTATTTTCGGTTGCAATGTTGTAAACTTGTAAGTAACACAATTAATGATATTTCTCTTTATTTATTTCCTAATCCTCGTGCAAGAAAATGCACGATTGTGTTAGCTGCACAGTGTGTATGCAACATTGTCTCCCTCTGGGCAGGGTCCCTAAAATGCTGGCAGCGTTCTTCCTTGTCTCTCTCTGTACAGATTTATCTTAAAGGCTAGTCTTTTTGAATCAAGTAGGAGCGTGGTATTTCCTCTCTCTCTCTTTGATCATGAGTTTGTCTAATGCACCCAAAATTCCTTCGCCCCTTCACCAAAAGCCCCCGGAGAATATGAATTAGAAAGAAATATGGTTGACTGCAAAAGTAGATGGACTCCGCAGCAAGTTGTATGCCTGGTTTGCAGTATCATCAATTACGATACACGTTTGAAACAATTTGAAATTATTAAACATATCGTTGGGATAAACTGGGCAACATTCAAGCACACTTAATTATGTTTAGTCAGCCGTGTGATTGATCTAAGAGCCAATGAGCATTCAATGATTCTCAATCGAGCCTGCAACGACGTTGTCTCGTCGACCAATAAGATCACCGCATCGTAGCCGAGTAATTGTCGGCGATCAATTCAAGCACTTGAGTGGAAGTATCATGTGTATAATTCTACAGATGAATCTGAATGGTTTCTACGGTGATTGACGTTTACACTTGTGCACATGGGGAACTCATTCACGAGACTCCTTCGGGTCATCTTCGGGCATACCGAATGCCGAGCGCTTATGGTCGGTCTTGACGGAGCTGGTAAAACGACTATTTTGTATCATTTTAAACTAGACGAATTAGTGACGACCATTCCTACGGTCGGTTTCAATGTAGAAACTGTTGAATATAAGCACATGCAATTCACCGTCTGGGACATTGGAGGCCAAGATAAGATCAGAGCATTATGGAGATTATATTATCAAGAAACCGACGCCATTATTTTCGTTGTTGACAGTAACGACCGTGAAAGATGCGGCGAGGCAAAAAACGAACTATTCAAGCTACTCCGTGAAGCCGAGCTAGAAACTGCCGCGCTATTGGTTCTAGCTAACAAGAAAGATCTTCCTGGTGTCATGACAACCACAGAAGTAACGGAGCAACTCGGTCTGCTTTCGTTGACGAATCGGAGATGGTACATTCAAGCGACGAGTGCCTTGACAGGAAGTGGATTGTACGAAGGCTTGGACTGGATTTCCCACGAAGTAAAGCGAAAGAAAAGAAATACATCGTAAATGAACCAGCACAAAAGTTGATATGTCTTCTACAGAAGTTCTCTTTCAGTCTATTAGATACTTGAGAAATGCATCGTCGGAGGCAGCTCCATTTGCTTATCGGTCACGGATAGCTGTGAATATGTATGTATATATTATAATATCTTTAATATGTATCTGTTAGCAACGATGAAGTTTTGCTTGTTGACTCCGAGAGTCAATTAAACCAGTTTCGATCCAGAACCGACTGTGTTGGAGTCTTAAAATACAGAAGAAATAACGAAGATATCTGAATGTAATATTGCCACAATTACTCACCTTGGCAAGCACCGATAGCTTTGGCGTCATACCTTTCAAATGAAAACCAAACCGTCACAAGAATAACTAAAATACGATAAACAACTTGATATTTCATCGCTGGAAACGCGTTTAATGTTGCTTCTGTTTGAGCTTTTGGAACTTTTTGCTTGGTCACGTGGACGTTGCATGGCAACTACGTTTTCCAGATGCGGAATGCAGCAAGGGACTATATATTGTGTCTTCAACTGGTGCCAACGAGGGATGACAGACGCAGCTGCTTCAAATGAAAATAACAAGCAAATGTCTTCATACGTTTAAATCAACAACGTACAATCTTATGAGAACTTCTCACATCACCAGTTTTGGGGATTTCAACTCCGGTGTGAACGAGCTCTAGAAACTCCAGTATATTTATCTTCAACTTAGGAAAGGTGATTCGATTCATAGATACAATTAAAATTATACACAATAATTATAACAGCAACGGCAGGTCATTCTCAACAACCTAAGAAACATATCGAGAGTGTTTTTAATAACTATATATTGCTCCATCGAAGTCAAGTAAGTAGTTATGGTTGAATCGTTTGCATTGCATTAGTTGATTTCTGACTAAAAGAAAATTTCAGTCCTTCTGAGTTCGGTATGATAGCTCGATTATTTCAATATAGAATAAGATCCAGGCAATAAAAATAATTAGACGGATAGCCTCC
>OFHS01006215.1:0-10407 GCA_900245855.1 Calvadosia cruxmelitensis | reverse complement strand
TCTGACCACCGCGTTGTTTATGCTTGCATGAAACATCGACTACGTCAACGTCGCGGACAGAAACGGACATTCCTCGACTGGAGACAACTTGATCGGGTCAGTGAAGAATTTACCAATGTCATTCAGAATGATTTCGAACAGTTGCCTCCCCAGGGGAATTTCCCTGTCCTTTGCAGCGCGGTAGCCAAAACCAAGTTCATTGCAATCGGCTTCGATCAAGCACAGCTATCAACATCTGCTGGTCCTATCGAGCGCGTCAAGTCTTTCAAGTACTTAGGGTCAATCTTGCCATCAACCAAAGACGACATTGCAAGTCGTCGAGGTATGGCATGGGCGGCTCTAAGGCATTTGAACAGATTCTGGTCATCTGATGCTGCTTAGGATTTAAAACTACGTTTGTTCTGTCACACGATTGAGCCTGTGTTCTTGTACGGATGCGAATCTTGGGTTATGTCTGATTCAGTTTCGAGCCTTCTAAACCCATCTTATGACGCTCTGCCGAGGCATGCTCTTGGTTACCACTGGCCTAACATCATAGCCACCGCTGAATTGAGACGTATGACACCGTCAGGGTCTGCTGTTGTTTGATCAAAAGACTCGGGTTTGTAGGCTATTTCGTGAGATCTGAGCCCTACGCCCGCCAGCCACTCCACGACGTCATCACCTGGAAGCCGACCGAGATGCGCCGCCAAGGACACAGCAGGGTGGTATTGTATGGTGATGTATTTAATGTTGATTTGTCTTTGTTTGGTGTTACTTTGTCAGCCGCGTCTGACCGTGATTTATGGCGTAGTTTATGTAATAAGTGCATTAAGAGGAAGAGGGACGGCCTCTTCATGTAGAGGATCGTCTATATTATTATTATAGTACTGCGCTGTTTCAACCCACTAGCTTGACGCACCGTTTACATACTAACATTATTCATCTTTGATACACAATTTCATATGATATGTCTTCGTGTCTTACCAAAGTCTCCAGCCTTAGTTGCGTGCTGCATGTTATGCATGTTAATGCCCTACCGCCCCGGTGCTTCGAAGACTACGACTACGCAGCTCCATAGCATGGCTGCGACTTGGTGCTTTTGGGATCGGCTGGCGAGCAGTTGCGGCATCGATGATTACTCGGGCACTTTCATCAGTCCAGCGGAGTAATCCGTCGATCCATTGCAGTCTTGGTCTACCAGGGGTGTGACGGGCTCCATGTGGCATGCCAATGATCAGGGACTGATGTGCGGTGTGACGTTGGAAGTGGCCAAGCCATTTAAATTGTTGATTCATAAGTATCGCTGTGGTGAGACACCACCTGTTGCCTATCCTTCTGTCACGCTCGTACTTGGTTCCTCAGGCTGGCAAATTCTAGTGTGCCGATGGCCCGTCTCATATGTTCGATGAGTTCGATGGTGGCAGCTGAGATGTGAGGTTTGGATCGAGGATCACGTGTCGTGTCACAGACTTTGATGTCGTTGTTGTGGATGGCTTCAGCAATCATGTCGAGGTCACTGTTTTCATCGATACTCTCCTTCACAAGTTGGCACATTTTTGCTTTGTTAGAGTCGGTCAGTTTAGGTGGGTCCTGCTTAGGTGGGCGCTTCTGGACATTCTCTGTTCGACGGATGTGCAGCTGCATATTGCAGAGGACGAGATGGTGGTCGGTGTCAAAAACGGCCGAGAAAGACCTGCAATCTGTGAGCCATGACTTTTTCGATTGCTCCACTAGAATGTGATCGATGGCGTTGCGGGCGTTACCAGCACGGCTGATCCAGGTAACCTTCTGCAGTGTCCTCTTGCGGAACCATGTGTTGGCGGAAGTGAGACGATGCGATAGACAGAAGTCCGTCAGTCTTTGACCTCTTTCGTTGGAGTCGCCATGGCTATGAGAGCCAATCACCTCCGGATGGACACTTCTGTCCGAGCCAATTTTAGCGTTGAAATCCCCCGCTGCAACCTTGGTGTCAGCAAGCTTGGCAGTCAACATGAGGTGATTGAGTGATTGATAAAATGAGTCAATTTCTTCTGCCGTAGACATGGTAGTTGGAGCGTAAGCTGCGATGATATACAGGGAACCAGGTCCTTTTAGTCGTAGTCTTCCAGACATTAGGCGGTCAAAGATTGCTTCGTAAGAAATCAGTGCTGACTTGGCACGGTTGGAGAGTAAGACACCTAATCCTCCGTAGTGCTTCTTTCCACCTGATAAGATCATGTGACCGTTTAGGCGCGTTTCTTCATCGATATTATGGGTTTCACTGAGGGCAATAACATCATACTTATACGCTTCAAGTGATTTCTGCAGATGTTCCGCATCAAGCGAGTGTTGAAGGGTGGTGAGATTCCAGCACCCAATAGAAAAAGTAGAAAGTCCGTGCTCCCGGTCAGAGCTGCCGCGCATCGGCACCTCATCGTCCAAAAGAGGCTTCAAATGAGGTACGCCATAAGTCGGCGGATGTCCAGGAGATTGCTTTTCATCCCAAGTGGTTTTGAGATCCGGATCGGCGCTTGGGGACCCCACATCCACCAGATCATAGCTATTGTCATAGAAGCTTGTATTCATTGTAGTTGTGTTGGCTATTGGTGGAGGAGGTGCCATTCTTCACTCCACGGATGCAGTTTAATGTCATACCCAGGACATGTTGCGTGCTGACAAAGTATTATTTGAATCAACATACAGTAACTGCCTCTGTTGTGACCTTATCGACATGATTTGTTTTCACATTTGATTTCACTTCAGTTGTCATCCAGCTGCTTTCTGCAGTTGCTGTTTTCTGTCTGCACAGGTTCAATGCAAACGGATAAGCTTTTGACGTTGCTCTGAATAGTTCTTCGTGAACGGAGAATGCGATTGCTGTTAGCCTTGTTTTCTTTAGAAAGCCGCGTTTATGCATGCCCGAGAGACGGGCAGTTTCATGTTGAGTCTTTCTTCCACTGTGGTTGAGTTAAAAAGTAATCTTCACTTCTGTCTTTAGGGTATGCTGTTGTACAGCCTTTCCACCTTTTGATCCATTATGTTAAAATGCACGTCTTACATATTGCCTTGCACTTCTGGAATTTCAGAACGGGTAGCGATGTGGGCAACCCCGCCATACAGGTATTTCAGGAAAGTTTTGCTCATAGCTGTTCTGCGGAGGACCAGACAAACATTGTTACAATGACTTCTCTGGGATATATGTAATCAACTGGCTGACACTACGAAATCAAAACGCGTGAAAATCCGCGTGAAAACCGCGTGGAAATTCCCTAAAGGGTCTTTTTCAATAGGTTTTAACGCTATCCCAAACGCGTGAATATCACATTAAAATCGCGTGAAAATCGCATTAAAATCGCGTGAAATTTTGGGTATGAAATAGCGTGAAATTAGCTTGAAAATGTTGTTAAAACCAGCTGAAATTGATGTTGGTTATCCTTGCTAATGGTTGCAGGATCAAATTCTAGTTTATTGAATGCTATTTATGTTCATTTTGTTACAGTCTTGTAATTAGTTTCTTGTGTTTCAGTTGTTTCATGAGGTAATGCAAGAAGACTCAAAAAGAACACCGGAATATGCCAACACAATCAAATGAACTTTTTGTTACAAAAACCAGACGCATTCTAAATTATACAAAATTACAAATCTAAATTTTTTTTTGCCTCTCGCATTCGTTTGGAAGCTGTGGCTTTTTTCTTGGCCGCTGTCGCTTTCTTGGTCGCAGAAACTCGAACAAATACGGGACTGCTGCAATTGACCAATTGACCATAGCTATCATAATTGTAATGCCCACTATCAGCGCTCAGTTCAAACGTTTGATTTGTTTTATCGATGTATAACGTACAGTTATGTGCCCTTTGTATGTAGAGCGGCGTGAGAGAATTCAAAGAACTACAGACAGCATTATTTCGTTAAGATCCGATCCACGAGAAAAACTAATTGATGGACGCCACAGTGAATGATTTTGTTCAATGGCTTTGTGAATTAACGAACAGCAGAGTCACTTACGTCGAGTTCTCCGAACGTTGCTTTCCCCAAACTACTCAGTGCCGGTAGCGGGATATCATCAGGAATACCAACTGTCTTTTTTTTCAGGCATAACTTTACAAACTTGTCTAAAATCAAATAAGAGATACATGTCATTTTTCTCGTATATTAAGTAGTTTGCATGTTTAGGTCGCATATAGATCGCACTGGTTTGTCCTTCCGGTTGTTTGCTTACCTTGATAAGGCATTATGTAAAGGGCAGTGCCCAAGTGATTTTCTTTAAATGATATATCCACTTCTTTTCTGTTTTTAAGGAAGAAACGAAAAGAATTGCAACATTATACGGGAACAGTTTCATTTTGCATTGTGGCTTGAGAAATCAATATCTTTCACCCACCCACTCAATGCACGTTTTCCTGCCTCAGCTTTGTCTCTGAAAAGTATAATTTGAAAACAGTAAATACAACACCAAGAAATAAAGCTTACAGGATTTTTCAATTGTAAAGCAGTTTAGTCTTTAGTGTTTGTTAGATTATTGACTGCTATCATACAATGGATACTGCAAAGCTGATTTATCGACAAAATATGAATTTATTGCGAGAGAAGTTTTCAAATCGTACCTCCTGTTCTTTTCTTTCATCGTTTTCCTTGCCGTCGTAATTGAGGTGTTTTTATTTTCCATATCCTGTAATAAAAATTAGAAAGTATTCGATATTCCAACGTTGCTAAAACGAATGCATAGACGGTTGAAGTGTGAAGACGAGATTATCTCAGTAATTGTATAGTCACTATGATCATACTTGTTCGCGTTTTTCCCTTTTTTTCCTGAGATACTGTCTCCTGTTTGACAACATCTCTCTCAAATGATGGCACACTCTATCCTCTTGGCCCGCCAGTTCTGGTACATGCTTCATAACCTATGCGAATGTGATCATAAAGTAAATTAATATTGTCGCAAGTAAAGATAATTTCACCGTATTTCTTCAATTGCAGATTTGTTACCCTATCGACGATATTAGCTTTTAGGCCAAGGCTTTCAATAGCTTTCATTTTGATAGCTTTAGTCCACAATCCCATGGATTTGGCTTCCTGGCGAATGATGTACTGTCGAATGTGAAAATAGTACATCGATTTTGCAAATTAATATGTAGAAATTGAAGAAGTTTAAGAACATCACTGTATCACTTCAGTCTTTACCTATACGTTACCTTGTGATAGCTTTGGGCTCTTTTGTCTTTATCCCCCTTCTTCCGCGGAGCCACCATAGCTGCTGGTCCACTGGGGCAACCTTAACAATAATTTGAGATGAATTGTTACATATTCTTTTAGTAGCTCGAAAAAGAAATGTATGGAGAGCTCTCCCACAGTATTTCAATTGTACGGGCCGATGCTTTTAATATTTACCCTGTCCTTCAACGCTACCACTAACGCTCTCTCGTTCGGATAGTTCGGCATCTGCCGGCAATGCCTCCAACGCACATATCAGATCCAGCTCCGTAGCTGGATCTAAGCTTAGCTTTTTAATAAAGGATGGATGCTTCAAAAGGTTTCTAAACCGGGACCATGTATTGAACTGCAATAAATACAAACTGTTTGGACAACAGCACAGAAATGCAATGGATAAACGCATGTTTGCAAGGTAAGTATCCAATTGAAAGAAAGAAGTGCAAGATTTATTCAAAACAATAGTATTTTCAGATTTAAAAATTTAGAATCGTACGGGGCATACTAATTTCAGAAGTTATCAGTAAAATATTTACTATTAATTTACGTGACTACTGTTGCTGCTGCATGAATTTATTTCGCTGACGCCATCGCCACCATCCTAGCAACCGGGATGTGAATGTGAGCCATACTTAAAACAATTGTTTTACATAGGGATGCAACGGTTAAGGTTACTAACCTCTCTTGTAAAGTTCATGAGTTCGTTCATGACTCAATTGGGTTTCAATTCAATAGCATGAGAAATCTCTGATATGAATAATGCAAATGCCGACACCACAACAAAACCTAGTTATTTTGGTCACAAGCTGCAAGTTTATTATTATTGTGTACATACTTTTTTTTCTATGAGAACTTCAATAAGGCTCTCCTTGTCGTGCACTTGACATTACTTGCTACCCAGCAAAATGGAGAGAGAGAGAGAAAATTAGCGGGCGCAGCCCGCTGTAAAGGTACGTTATCATTCGTCCATTTTATTCACCCTCAACCTGATAGACTGAAATACGTTATGCTGAGTCTTGCCATTAGCCCTGGCGGAGTAGCCGCTAGTCCCATAATACTCGAGGCGTTGTCTGTCTGTCTGTCTATGGGTCTGTAAGTGCCCTCGAATTTTTCGAAACGCCGTCCTCTGTTGAACTCTTCCCCGCCGAGATCACTACTTCTCCGTCCTTCTCTTCCACAAAAAACGCTACACGAAGGCCGTCTTCTCTGAATGGGAGCAATAGCAGGCTCTCCTTCTCTACAGCAGTGTAGCTATTCGCGTTCAAAATTCGACGTTTTCATCGCAGCTTCGCCATTTATTATTGCTTCGTGCACGGAACAAAGAGCTAAGGATGTGACCCTGGCTTCACCTTCCCCTGCCAGCATTTCAGCAACTGGCAGGCTCAGTCTGGCTGCATGCAACAATGTTCCCTCGCCTTTAATTTAATCATTTACTAATTGTTTCCTGCCTAACACGGGCTTATAGGCCAAACGAAGGATTAAATCTATTCCTCTTGCCACTGGTCACGGTAAGATAAGCCTATCAGTTTGTGTTTAGTTGTTTACTAGCGACGTAACCATTTGCATTCGCTTACGAGTGCCGACGTTGTTTACAGTTGGCCAAGAGCTTGCACAAAGTTTCTTTAATTTTCAGATAGCTTGTGCCTCGCTGTTTTTATTCATTGCCTGATAATTTACTCTAACTTATTGTTTTAATTTCACAACAGTACTACAATTTTGGACTAACGTAACACTCAACGGTCAAGCAAGCTGTTGCTGTTTACTCCATCGTTCGTTATAATCATCATGGCTTATAGGAAAGAAAACTTCAGCTCTATCATGTTTAGCCAGTTGCCTGTACGTTCATAGATTTTCCCATCGGTACGGTAATTACTCTTGCCTCGGCCTAAGTTGAGAGTTTTTACGTACAAAAATTGTTTACTTTCAAGTTGCAACATTATTTACTTTCATGTCAGGAACAAGTCTGATTGTACCTTAATCTGTAGTCTTATCCCTTTCTTTAACTTTATAGACTACACCTGCTGTTCATGGTTGCAACGGAAAGCAATTATTTTACTTGCTTTTGATTTATTTTACGACTGCACTTGTAATTTGTGGTTGCTCTGTAAAGAAATTATTTTACTTACAGAACAATTTATTTAAATTTCTCATTAACAATTGTCAGACAGACAATGCACACATCTATTTCATTTCCATTTCATGGTGTTCTTGCGACGACACACATATTTGTCATAATACTATAGCTGGGCAAATGACTGTAGCTTTGTATAGACTTCAAGAACGACTCTGGTTGTCAAATAACTCGCTGCCAACACAATTATTCAAATAACAGCAGTTAACTCAATTCGATAAAATAATGTTCCACAATAAAATGTTCATACGATCTCTTTGATTCCTCAGTTTCGACAAGACTGCCTTGATTGCTTTGACGTCTTTGCATCTCCAAGGTTGACACAGGAATGTTTACAAATAGTTTCTTAATCATTATATTAATGTTTACTTATGCAAATGTGGCAATACACTTCGTTTTCATTATATCAGTAAATCACAGTTACTTTTCGTTGCTCCATACTCCTCCTCTTTGTTCAGTCTTCTCATAGCGACGACACATATCACGCTTTCAGCTCAAGAGGACACAGTTTGGTAATTGGTCGTTTTTACGTTCTTTGCGCTGTCTTTACTAGCATTGCACGAACCAGACCATCTTTTCCCTGGTAAGTTGTAACAATACGCCCCATGCGCCATTTCTCTCTTAACAAGTTTGGCTCCAGAGCAAACAGCACTTCGTCAACTTCAAAATTCCTGTTTGCGCGATGCCATTTGGACCTTTGCATTAGAGTTGGCAGGTATTCTTCCATCCAGCGCTTCCAGATCATTTCAGTCAAGTGTTGCACATGACGGTATCGGTTGTGATACGATGGCTGATCATGTTTCCATGGCGGAACTGTCGCTAATGCTCTTCCGATCAAAACGTGATTTGGAGTCAGGGCTCTGAAATCGTCTGGGTCGGAACTTTCATAGGTAAGTGGTCTTGCGTTCAGAAATCCCATGATCTCGCACATCAGTGTACGTAGCTCATTCTCGTAGAGTTTCCTTCTCCGACGCATTTCCATGTCAAGCGTTCGGTACAAAGCATTCTTCACTGACCTTACCAGGCTCTCGTGCACTCCTCCCCAATGAGGTGCGGCAGGTGGTTGAAATTTCCACTGGATTCCTTCCTTCACCAGTTTTTCCTTCAACTCTTGGTCATCGTTCATTTCCTGAAGAGGTGGCTTCATCTCATTTTCAGCCAGCTCCTACAAAATTTGTCCCGTTGCCTGAGTACAACGTCTCGGGTGACCCTCGTGTGTTGATCATTCGTCGTAGTGCGTCCAGGAAGTCCGGAGTAGACAGACTTTCAGCTAATTCGATGTGGACGGCCCTCGTAGTCATGCAGGTAAAGAGCACGCCATAGCGCTTGCACGACTTGTTGCGCGTTACCAACACTTCAAAAGGACCAAAGTAGTCGACCGATGAATGGTAAAATGGTACCATGGAAACGTTGTCTATTCTCTCTGTCGGCAACTCACTCATCAGTTGCTCCGCAGGACGTGTGTTTTCAACTTGGCAAAGCTTGCACCTCTCTTTCAGTTTCTTTACAGCCTCTCTTCCCCTTATGATCCAGAATGCTTGACGCAAAGCTGCTAAGACGAAATTAGTTCCAGTGTGACGAAATCAATGATGATAAAACTGGATGATGAGTCTTGCCAAATGATCATCGGGTGCCAATATGGCCGGATGTCTAGCATCATATCGGCCGATCCTTCCTCCCACTCTCAACGTTCCATCTTTGTCCAAGAAGGGTGTGAGACTCAGTAGTCTCGACTACTTGTTAAGTGGATTCCCTGACTTCAAAGCTTTAATTTCGTCCGCAAAATGAGCCACTTGGGACTGATAGATGAGAATTCATGTTCCCTCTTTAATCATCTTCGACTGTTAAATGTGGTGACACTGGCTTTTTCCCCTTCAAGATCTGGGTGAACCAATATACCCAGCCAGCGACTCTCTGAGCTTTCCACAGTATGCCAAATTTCTCCAATTCTACAACTTGGCTCTCTTCATTTGTTTGCGTTGTAGCAAGACATATGCCTTTCGATTTATCTCGCTTTTCCTCGGAAACTGGCTTGATTTTCAAATCTTTCGGCCATTCGCTTTCGTCATCATACAAGAATGGAGGTCCATTGATCCAGTCTTCGTGAATCAGCTGATCACTCATTAACTTCGACCTGGTGGCATGATCGGCCACGTTGAGTTTTCCAGCAAGATGTCTCCAATCCTTTGCATCCGTTAGTGCTTGGATTTCCCCAATCCTGTTACCCACAAATGGCTTATCGAAGGAAGCGGAAGAGCGTATCCAGCCTCTGACACAAGTGCTGTCGGTCCAAAACCATTTGCGAGACACGTCAACGTTCAACGCGTTCTCCACATAGTGGCTAAGCCTTGCTCCCAATAGAGCTCCCTGTAGCTCAAGCTTTGCGATCGATATAGCTTTCCTTGGCGCCACCTATGACTTTGACATAGCCAAGCGCACTGCCACTTTTCCGTTGTTGCATATGCTTCTAATATACACGACAGCGGCGAACGCTTCCTCTGACGCATCTGTGAAAGTATGCATTTCAATTGTTTCTAGATTTGCAAAGTCCGGTAGCAGATATCTTGGGACTTTCATGCTTTGCAGCTCTTTTAGCCTTGTGACCCAGCTACTCCACCAGTCTCTTTCGTCGTCTGGAACAGAGTCGTCCCATTGTAGTCTAAGCAGAGTCAATCGCTTTATTTTATTTTTTCCTTTACCAAATGAGGCACCACTAAGCCCAAGGGAGAGAATACACCATCTAGCTTGCTTAGCAACTCTCTTCTTGTGAATTTGATCTCTTCCCGATCCGTCATCTTGGTTGCGAATGTGAGAGTGTCTTGTCCTGTATTCCACTTCACGCCAAGCATCTTGATGTCAGGGTCTGGATTCTCCAGATCAGACTCCTCCTCAGTTGACGTTGACATCTCTATCATGACCTCTTTTGAGTTTGATACCTATTTCTTCAAGTTCAAATCTCCTTCTGACAGAATATCACGTACTTATTTTGCTACTTTAAAGGCCTCGCTAGTCGTCGATGAACTGTTCAAGTAGTCATCTAAAATACTAAATATTAAAAATCTCATTTAATTCTTCAGAGCTCTGGAATGTACCCAAAACAGACGCGG
>OFHS01006211.1:0-10422 GCA_900245855.1 Calvadosia cruxmelitensis | reverse complement strand
TATATATATCCACTTATCCAGTAATAATGTTGAATATATAAAAGACGCTCTTGCTTCTGATTTGAAAAATGTGTATACATGGCTGATTGGCTGTGTGCAAATGCTTTAAGTTTTAATACATCGAAAAACAATTGTATGTTATGTGGAAGTAAGCAAAGATTTGTAACCATAGAAATCAAATTTTAATGTAGATTTCAGTGATAATACTGTGTTAAATTGAATGACAGGCCAACAGGATAGTCTGGACTCCCTGTGACCAATCCGACGTATTCTGCTGATGAGTCAGCTAACTCATCTGTCAACAAAGTTTGCGGGGGCAACAAGCCAATACCATATTAGTAAATGGACTTTCGTCAATGTTCACACATTTTGTATGGCTTTATTTGGTATTTGTAGCGTAGGAATGTGAGCTTATGTAGCGACTACATTTGTAAGTAGAATTCGTAATTTTCGTATGTTGCCATATTTGGGCTTACTGTAGAAGTTTGTATTAATTCTTGATATGTAAGTTTCCATAATGGCTATGTTTGTATACGAAATCTGTATAAATAAGCCGTAGATGTCTTGTAAAATCAGAGAAAACTGCAAGCCTTGCTCTGCAAAGAAGTCGAGCCGCTTGATCCGTCGCCGAAGCAGACAGCTTCAGGATCCATCGACGTTGTTGCCTAGCAACCGTGAAGATTTTACCGATGTAAGCAACTCAATCGTTTTAGTTGTTTCTTATTGTTACTACTTGTTTTATATTATCATTTGTTGATTAGATTGTATATATTTCTTGTTAGTGAATTGCGTTCTGAATAAATATCAGTCCCTATTCGCGGTTGTGCTCGATTTCTCCATCGCGGGAACAAGTACAGTTAAAAAGTTTTCGTATGTTACTATTTAGCAATTAACATTTACATTAATTTGAATTTTGATGAACATTATCGACAACCCTAGAATACGGAAACGTCTGTCGGTTTGTATGTTTGTTTGTTTGTATGTTTGTTTGTTTGTTTGTTTGTATGTTTGTATGTTTGTTTTTTTGTCGGTACAAAACCGGGTACCTGCTACTCAGTCGCAAGTATGGGCGGCAAACATCCCGGGGAAAATATACGTCTTGGTTGAGCACACTTTTCTAGACGCGCGTTGTTTTGGCTGCTCCGAAAGCAGGTCAAAGTTGAATAATGCAAATTGGCGCAGAACATAACTGAGCCGTTTTTTGAAAAGGTCGCTTTGAAGCCGAGCTATGTATTTTGCAAATTTGATGAAATTATCGCCGTGGAATGGGCACCTCGAACTCGCCGTGCTTGCCATGGCAAACCGTTGCGTTCGAATAGTTGGAAAAGAATCAATCTCAGTCTCTTGCTAGTCACCGTGCTTTGTTGAAGTGTCAGTCTGAGCAAGGATAAATGCAAACCGTACTTGCCATTAAAGACAATTATTATGCAGAGGAGCACTGGCCAACACGTTTTATGCAGACACCGGACTGAGTTGGTTAGGTTCACAAGATATTGTAAAGGAAATGACTTGTGGAACAAGAGGTAACGTCCAATACCGAACACCCAATTGTACTTATAAGTTACATTCATTTGACTCCATGATTTATTTTTAATTATTCATTACTACCTCAATTACTAAGATAAAAATTGGCATTAAAAGACCGTGGACTTCTCCGTTGTTAATTATTGTCAATGGTGTTGCATTGTTTCGGAATTTCCTTGGCTGTTTAAGAATATTTTTGATTGAAATTGTACTTGACGGCATGAATTAACAATTTCAGTAGGTCCGGTGTTTTCCAAAATAATATCATTCATATTTACAGCTTTCATATCAAAATAATGCATTTACGGTTTTAATTTGAAGCTATAAGTTGTTGCACTACAGCAAAATACTGTCCGTAGGACGCTAAATTTCAATGTCATAACTTGCAGGGGAGCATGTGTTGATGTTCAACGTTTTTAACGTAAAATACAAGGTTTCCAACTTGAAACTTTTACACAGTCTCTCTTCTATGAGTTTGCCGTGGTAGTTTTCAGTTTATATGAATAATTTTGTTGATTGGATGTCATGAATTATATCTTTAAAAATGTCTCAATGTCGCAGCAGACTGTTTCTTCCATCATGGTCTCAAAGATGTTAAGTTACGGGTTGCGTATATTCTTCATAGTAATAATTAATGTTATATTTTAGACATTTCTTGCAGATTCGCATTTTAGAATAGCTTTATTTTAGAAATAGACTCGCTTTATCCTATTTGTAATGTCGTGAATCTTTTCGAATTGGAAGGCTAAGTCGAACTATTTTCGAGAGGCCATTTCAGAAAGTAATTGTGAATTGAATATCCCGCAAAAATGGGAGAACCATGCAGAGAAATTATCCTCCAAAATGGCCTTATCATCAATTAATTGGAAATACCAGCCAAACCTTAGAGTAATTATATATATTGCCCTTTGGTGTTCCTATGGTATTAGAGAGCCGTTCTATCATTTATCTTTCTGGAGCGAATACTTGCTTTTTTGAAGCCATATTAATTTATGAGTACCGTTTTTACGAACACGAAGTAAGGAAAAAGCCTACTGTTTTGGGGAAGGATTGATGGCACTGTGCTTCTGTTGTTTTAAAAAGCTTTTCGCCTTGTTTTTATCATTCCAGCTTATTGCTGTCTGTCAGGCAGCATTTACTGTATGTAGATAATTAGGACTGACAATATTTTGACCATGCCGATCCATTTACAGTATTTGGCTATCCTCTTTATTTGTAATTTGGAAACGAATTCTGTTTCATTATTGCATAGGAAATGTCAAGTCAAACCAATAATAATAACATGATATGCTAAAAAGCCCCTGGATGACCATGAACAAAGAATTAACAATTATTTACAAAGGTTATAATAAGCCATCAATATCATTGCTTCTCTATCACGGAATCTGTTTAAACAATTTGTTTGTGGCTAATTTGATAAACTATTTTCATTTCCATCAAAAAATACAGTATTCAATTAACCTGTATTGGGCGACCACCTATGCTGAGAGACTACTTTTCAATTATATACATTCTGGATATCTTTATGTGACTTCTGATGCTCTTAGAATTGATTTTACTATGATCAGGAGGGAGTTACTGTTTTATGTGCTAAAACTGAGAACTGTGATTTGTATAGGACTAATTTAACATCCATCCAAATGCGAAGCAACGACGCTGGACGCAGCTGCGTCAGCAGCGCGGACCAGCTAGTTAACTAGTATAATTTACAAAAATTAACAGAGCTCTTGGTGTTTTACAATAATGGCGTTTCAGTAGATTTATGAGAATTTTGAGTTTATGGCGCTGATTTAGAAGCGTCCATCTAAACGCAGTTAGTTCTGGTGAATCAGAATCAGTGTTGTTGCTGGTAGGCGCTTGTTGTGGTTCCGGTTGTCGGTTTGTGTTTCAAGAGAAAATATCCAGCTGGCGCAGATTATTTGCCGTGCACAGATTATGAGAGTTGGCGCTGACTGATTGACGCAAGATACAGGTTGTGAAATTGAAATAAACAAATTATCTTTAATCTAACTTCACTAGATCTACATTCTACTCACTTTCTTAAATATCATGCAAAGACGTACATCACAACACGAATATTCTAGCTCTGTTGTTGCCTGCGTTAAAGACACCTTGTACGCTATTTGGAAACATGAAAGCATTGGGCAGTTACTATACTCAAACCTTGTCAACTTTCAAGCTTGCTCAAGCCATTCGTAGAATTCTGAGCTTGGCTGTTCTGTATCCGAATGGTTACCATTCACGTCACTTTCAAAACATTCGAACGTTCGCTGTATTTTTAGTGGAAGTTGTATGCAGTTCGAGGGGTCAAGCCTTTGCCAGGAAATTTCTAAATTCAGCAACAGGATTTAAGGGTAACAGAAGTTCCGGGTATTGACACGATGTTCTTTTTTGCACTTTCGTATTCCCAGGAAGTTTTTATTATAACATGCCAGTTGTCGCAATTGTATTAATAAATGATATATAATTATAGAGTTAAACGATAATATTGTATATAATGTTGAAATGTTTATTATAGTTTACAAGACTTGCATGCAGTATAATATTCAATTAAAATTTTAGGTGGCATTCCAAAATTCATAAATCGTTCAAGATATAATTATATAGTATACTGTAGGGTTCAAGATTTCAAAATCAAGTTCAAGAGTTTCATTCAAGTTCAAGAGTTTCATTCAAGTTCAAGATTTATATAGCGTTCAAGATTTCATTCAATTTTAAGATTTGCATTGAATTCTTCACTTGAGTTTTGATGTCAGCAAATTAATATCCCTGATCGCACATGCCAACGTGCCCCATGGAAACTCCGCAGCAAACGTGTCAGCAACTGAGCATGGCATAGAAAGTTGGAGAAGTCAAGACGTTTCTGCGTCATGCACTTTACGACTTGATGTAGTATGCTAAATATAGAAATTCCTAATTTCTGTCATTTGTGGATTTATATTTCATTAGAATATAATGTGATTTGATTACCAATACGGATTGTTGAATCGCAATACTGGTCAGAGTCGTCTCTTAATAACATCGTCGCTATTTGCGCTGCGTAATGGCAGACCGATGTTACCGCCAGGGTAAAATTATTGGAGGAAAATACCGATTATTTTGAGTGAGACTTGTGGTGCTATTAAACTAGTTGCGTCAGTGCAATGTACACAAGCCGTAGTCAAACAACGTTGTGTTTAAGACGGGATTACGTCTATTGATTGGTCTACACCAAAGTCTGAACAACTAAAGATATGAAATATTGAAAGTTAAATGAGATCTATAATTTTAATGTGAATATTGTCATATAAATCTTGCATGCTGACTACATTAAACATTTTAGCAATATGTGCACATGTTGAACATTATAATCGCTTATAGACTATTGCTACAATTAGCGCGCCATATTCATTTTTTGATGAATTAAACTTTCTAATATAGGCTCCTCCTTCAACACGGAGAAGCATGCCGAATGCTAAAACCTTAGTTGGCGTTTGCTAGTTGCAACTTTAGCGCCTCCCCAGCGGGCAAACATATCATTCGGAGTTGAATCCGAGTCGGTCTCCGACCAGCTTATTGACATTCGTGTGGAAATCAATCGTACCTCGACGTCCCAAAAGCAAGAGATCTGCTTCGCGTAGAGGCCTCAGCACAAATTTGACGATGAAATGTCAACAATCGAAATTTGGTTGACGTTATTATTTTCAAGAGGATGGCGACGTGGAGGACACATGGCGTTGCCCTGTGCGAATAGCAAGATGCCCAAGCTCAAGTAATTAGAAAGAGGAAATAGACATAAAAATGGACAAAACTTCGACAGCCAAAATCATCAGAGTTCCTTACTTCAAAGATTTCCAATCTTCCCCTCTCTGACTGGTCAATATCTTTAGCTAGGAAGTAATTTGTTTATTTGAAAGTAGTATCCTTATGAGGAAGTGATTGCTTTAACTCAAATCGAAATCGTAGAAGGCAAAGTGTTGTTCCTTGCTGTTCTCCACAAGCTGTAAGACTGTCGAAAAGTGTGAATCTAAATGAAGGTTTCTTTTGTTTAATTAAATAAGCAAATAATTTAATTCACATTTGAATAATATTTTCAAGCTCTTGCATGGAAGCATGATGGAAATTATAGTCCCTCGCATAACTAAAACTTGTTTTCTGACATCTATCCAAAAGATTCATTTATCAGTTCTTGAATTACTTTCTTATCCTCTTATTTGAAAAGTGCGATAAAACTTTATCTTCAAGCAACGAATATTGTGTCCAGTGCGACTGAACAGTTTTAGAATCAAAATTGGAAAGTGTATTACAAACGAAGGGGAAAAACGAGCTTAGTGGATTGACTGGAGTCTGTGGAAAAACCACAAAAGAGCTGAAGTATATGGACACAACATGCAAGCTACTGCGTATTATATGTTAAATTTCAAAGTTCATTTTCTATGTAAATGTTATCATTTCAAGTCTTGACTGTTAAAACATATTTATATTATTAATTTCTACGTGCATGCTGCTGTCAGTGGCAGTTACAGGGGGCGTCTGGTACGTTTCAGTAAGGAAAAATGGATTTTCTCTGGCTTTGTCAAACGTAAGAACTTCCCTTTCCGTTACTGCTTGACCGCAGTAGATCACATTACGCATTGCGCGGTTCGACAGAGGTCATCAAGCCATCATTTTATTTGTATTTATCTCAACATGGTATTATCACAAATGTAACATAGCACAATGAAACATTGCAGCTAATGTAATTATTTACAATAAAACACAACTGTAATTATATCCTTGCATTGATTGCATATGATAGTTAGCTTACTTATATTTTCTAACTTTTAATCTAATAATAATTCTATTATACTGACAGACCTACATGGTTATTCAAATGTACCTGAAAATAAGTAGGCGCAGTGCACTGAATAATTACAGAAAATAGAGCGTTTGATCTTTATCATGCGGTGAGGGAAAGAGAGAATATTGGTGGATGTCAGTGTGTTCGCGACAAAATCTTCCTGCTCGCCTTTGAATATGTTCTAGCTTGCTAATGTTTATTTTTGTAATGGGTTGAATGCAATACTTTCGACATACTCTAATATTTCGTTTGAGGAAATTTAATACCATATTGCCTTTATGCATATGATGTTTTCAATGTGTTTTTTGCAGCTGAGGTCATGGTGGTTAGCTTGATAAAGTTAAAATGAAACCTACGAGAAACGTGGTTTATTTAAAAAAATTTCTCACTATGACACGACAGACACCGATGCTTATACATTATCACAGATACATGATTGAATGGCAAGTAGCGGAGATTTTTCAATATTCCACTCAAGCAGACACTGGTTGACTGTTGCAGCTACAGTTCGTGGGAACAATTGACGTACCTCGGCCGCGTTAGTGCGCGTAATAGCTTTAGGTCGCCAATCTGATTGGTTGTCAGGAGTTTTAGAACAATTGATGTATTTACAAAGAAGTCGAAGCATTTGAAGCCCGCTCAGCTGAAAATGAATATCGGACCTCTTGCAACTGCTAGCAAGAATCTTCAATGGAGTTGATTGATTGTTGTGCTGCAGGAATGCTTTTGTATGATACGCTGCAAAATTTCAAAGTTGTCATTGGGAGTTCGGTTGCGCGGTTGAGCCATTTGAATCACTCTTCTCCGTCGTCGTCGTTGCTGCTTCCGAGTTTGCTGGCGGTTGAAGTCTTGCTTTGGTTTGAAGCACTTGTTATGAAATCTGCAATATGTATCGAAATGCATTTAAGTCACAAGGTCACGTATGTATCATTCTGTTCTTGCATGGCACTGCTAACTGCCTTAGTAAAATTTGCCGTGTAATTGCAGGGTCCTGTCCTTGGATTTACGAAAACTTAATAGTATGTGAAGCGCTGTTTTCACGATAGCATGAAGCGGCATCGCGGACAAAATGCATTGCGGTTGTAATGTTGTGATTGTCGTTGTAATCACGAGGGGACGATGGTCTCAGAGCTAATAGCCCCTCTTCTCTATTTGGAGGATTGCCGCACGTGCGCCTCCCCAATGTTCGTCGCGCTTTCAGTTCAAAATTCGTTAACTTATTCGGTTGCTGTTGTGGATATGGACAAACTTTTGGGTCAATATGACTTTGGATGAGAAAATTGGCAAGATTGCAATGAATGGCGTGTTTTCCAGTGTTTATTGGCATCATTGTTGGGATCGACGAACTACGCTGAATTATTTACTAAACGTTTTCGGTGGAATTTAATATTAACTCGTGGCTCGTGGTGATCAGCGTTTCTCTTTCGTTAAAAGTGTTGCGGGCAGCCTGCAGACATCATTCTCGAGACGCTTTCTGAAAAGATGCTGTCCATCATGAGGCAATTGCAGGAGGCAGTAAGTGTTGGTGGCACAGATTTGGAAGGCCTAAATTCTACACAGTTTAAGTTGCAGAACATACAACACATATTGCTGCGATATCACTCCATATCTTCGTCTGTGTAGAGCGTTACATAAAGCGAAAAGTGCTCCAGCTCTACTGGACGGTCTGCTGATTAAGGGAGGTATCGTTACTCAATCATACAATGTCCCAAAGATGTTTAGTGGTCACAAAGGCCAGTCTGCCTTCAACGTACCACTACAGCAGCTAGAATTTCCCCTCTTTAGTTGCTTCACTTTATCGTCTATTGCTGCAATGCTTGGTGTATCAGTAAAGACCATAGGCAGGAGAATGGACGAGTATGGACTAAGAGTGTCTGACTTGTATCATAATAGTGATGATCAGGAGCTAGACCGAATTGTCTCAGAAAAGATGGAAAATTACAAAACGGATCGGTTCAAGATTAAGAACCAAGCTCTGTCGGAACTGTCACAGTCAACTATTTTAACTCGCCGGATATCAATAATTATCTGCTAGTACGATTCGTAGCAGAAATTTTCCCATGTAGCTGATGCATCAAAGGCTATTGTCACATGCAACTGCACTCAGTCGATGAGAAGCAACAGGTTCTTTGGCTCCAATGAGAAAGCAAGCGCATCTTCCAATGCCAGGGTATATTGCTCCTCTATGTAATCCTCTGCTGCCTCAAATTCACGGACAATGCGTCGGAATTTCCCCTGGAACATTCGTTAGTTGACAAACTTGGTCAAGTGAAATGCAACATTCTCTTCGGTGACTATCTTATTGGTTCCAGCTTCATTCTACGTGACTTCAAACATATCCGCAACATCTTTTCACGTCATTAAAGTGTGCTTAACCAGTTTTCAAGCCTCTTCCGTTACCTGCCTGAAGGTTCTTACGACGCTAAAGCTCCTCAAGCCATCAAGAAATCGCAACATTTCTTTCAGAGATGTGCTGACGTGGAATGTCTCGACGCAGCCAATGGCAGAGTATGTATTTCTATATCATTGAGCGTAACAGCTTGTTTTAAGAAACCAAAGAGCTCTCTTTCGGGAAAGGCTACAAATGACGTCAATTGACGGAAATCATTATCGCTATTGTATTCTAAAGTGTTTTATAGCCTGGGTTTGAGGTGACTGGATGGCAATTCCTCGACCAATGTAGAGACCAGAATGCTAATTTATTTACCCATGGAGCTATTTCGTCATCTCATGGTTCTTTCCAAGACTCTGCAGGCGTTAGAATGGCTTGTTTTTTTATCAGAAAGCACTATCTTATTTTATGAAGTCCAGCACCTCAGTATCTCGCAAAACTAGCACAGCGTCCCCTGAAGCCTGGAGGCACCACCGACTGAGATCTATAATGCAACGCAGAGAACTCATGTGTTCAAGTTTCTTTCAGATCACTTCTTCCAGTGAAAATACTACATGATGTGCATTTACGGCGCCTTTTATGTTGCTAGAGCAATCTGCTAGGGAATGTCGAATGCTGTCACGCAGTCCTTTCTGATATACTCCTCTTATATTTAGAGATTGATAAACCGATTTGCAGATAGACAGAACATAGGTATTGCTTTGATCGACATCAATCAGGAGCTAAGGTAAATAATTAAATAAATAAATATAANATTTTTAAATAAATATTATTTTAATGAATAAATATATTTATTAAGAGATGGAGATCTAGGCAAAGTAGGACATGGATTCGCTGTGCCATGTGTTGCAAACAACGAGACAGACATCGTAGCAAAACCAAAGAGAGTAAACAAGGCAACGTCTCATATAGAAACAAGACAACTACAGGATTAATCCAAGACAATGTACGACTTTTTTCGGACGGTGGTGTTCAACGGAAAAACCCGTTCCTGTTTCTCGCAGTACATTCATCAACGCACATTTTCCACACACTACGATTACTTACAGACGACAATGGTATACCAGTAAACAAACAGTCCGACATTAACACATCGCGATAAGTATAAAGATTGGCAAAGCCTCAGCGGTATAGTTCAGTGGGTTTCCACTCCATGATTTCATGTAGGGGCTGGGGAGAGCGATCCCTACTTCTCAAAGTGTGACCGATGAATCGTAGCCTGCGTTGCTGCACGATCGTAGAGGGCGACGGCGTCATTTGCCGTAGTTCAATGGTCGTGATGATTTTGGTAGTGGTAGCCAAGAGCATGACGCAGAAGGTGATAGTAGATTTGATTGATCTGACGAGAGAGCGTATCGGTTAAGAACCAAGATTCACAGGCATATAGAAATACAGGCTCGATGGAATTACGAAACAAGCACAGCTTGAGGTCTGGAGAGACAGATGACGACCAGAACCGCTTCAAGTCACCAAGGGCCGACCAAGCCATACCACGACGACAGGAAATGTCATCAGTAGACGAAAGCAAGGTCGAACCAAGGTACCTGAAGGATTCAACCCTCTCGACAGGACCCTCAGATGTAAAAAGCTGTGCCTGCTCGGAGCCAATTGCGATGAACTTAAAAAAGGTCAAAGTTACCCGACCTCCTGCGCCGTGGCTGCAAACAGCAGAAATACGACAGCTTCA
>OFHS01006210.1:0-10423 GCA_900245855.1 Calvadosia cruxmelitensis | reverse complement strand
CACTTTCGACTTTAGAGAGTGAATGGAACGCGCAAGAGCGCACGCGATCTAGGTCTCCTATATCTATGGGTCTACACCCCTTATAGTTGCTTGGCCCAACTCAGAAAGTCGAGAAACAAAGGCCTCTGTCTCGGTGTCTGGTGCATCGATTATTTTTGGCTTGTCTGAATGCACACAACACATGTCTGTTCCTAGTTGGTCTGATTGTCTTCGTCCGGGGGCACCATTGTCTGTAATCAAATCGAAGCATATAAAACAAGGCTTACCACCATTGCAAGGATCCACCTTGACCTCAGCCAGCGCTACTGCTCCTTCGCAAGCCAGACTGCTGCTAATTGGGCTTTTCCATGTTCCAAATGGTTGGATCAGCGGTGTGCAAGGCAAGTTTTCCATCCTTCGCCGTGAAATTGCCAGTTGCAGCCAGAAAATAACTGTATCGAAGACAGCAACAGAAGACTTCAGTTTGGGATTGCTGAATGACGTCATATGTCTCAGCCTCCATGACATGATAGCGTTTTTATTGAATAAGAGGTCATCCTGATACCCTGCTGAATACATGAGAGAGTGTAATGAACAATGAACTAAATGATTGAGCATGAGATGATGAGGGGTATTGTGATCGGTGATGACCTTGGAGGTCTCCTGGCCTTGTAGATATACGCAGACTCTGGGTATACATGACATTTCTGCATTGTCAAGGCAACGGCTAAGCATGCCCACTTGAAAAGTCGATGTACAGCTGTAGTTCCAACTAACCTCGTTGTAATCTCATTAGCATAATTATTTATTGTTCCTACACTTTAATTGACAGTTGTATATACTATAAAAAGCTACCCATTCAATGTGAATCAGAATTATCAAAAAAGGAAACCAGAAGCACTCAGTCGTCTACTCGATAAAGTGCGGTACTTACGTTGACCGATTGTTAAATTCCTTCGATAGGGGCACTAACATGAAAACCGACCAAGTTCATAGCAGACGAGCAATAGCAAGTAGTTTAAATGCCAATGCGGGCTATAGGGTCTTAGCGGATCTCGGAAGAGAAGACTTTACTGATCATGGCAATACAATCACTTATAGAATTGGAATCGCAATTGCCATGACCATGTAGTACAGCCTCCTTTCTATACTCTAAGTCTTTACTATTTTAACCCTTGACCTTTGACGGAGGGCGCATCACGTGGCAGGGTGGGATCTCGCAGCGTCGGTTGTCATAACGGAACAGAGCATGGACAGAGAAATGTGCGAGCGCCGTCGTTACGTCTTGCCCAATGGCCGGGAAAGGGCTTGAATCAAGTCAGGCAAAGAGGAACTCTAAATAACGCCCTTCTAGCGTAAAAATTGACCAACACATCTGACTACTAATTCCTCCTTCAAAAAAAGTAGATTCGCCAAGTCAATTTATAAGTAATTTTGAATTATAGTTTTAGAGTATAATTATTTCTTTGAATTATTTTAGCTTCGATCACAGGTTACCCGAGAAACAAATCTGTGTGTCTGCGCTCAGGCTACAGTGCTCATTAAAGCAGACAAATCAGTATCACAACCCCTTTTCGATCCAAACACTGGTCTGCTTGACTTCTGCGATGTCTTCTGACAAGATCACATCATCCTCGAAATGTACACAACTTCTACGACGTTACAACAATCATCCCATGTGGGAGCTGTAGCCTCATCTTCATCGAACATGACTCTGTGGTTGTTAGCAACAGTCTGCAAGGTATACGTAGGAAGCCTCGGCACGACAAAGAACTGCGCACGCGTGAATTTAGCAATGACGTCACAATCGATCTTCTTTGCGATTCGTGGTTTACTACTTGCTGCGGGACTGTGTTCTGAAGGGAACGATTGAGCTGCGTTGGATAGTAAATTTTCAGAAGATACGTTTTGATGCAAAGGATCGTGTGCTGACACGGTAAGCAATTGAGAAGGTCCTCATTACAACGCTTTTTAGTGGAATGAAATGTGGTCTTTATATACAGGATTATTCATTGAAGTCAGTGTATAATTGTGTCTGCCGTAGACAGGTGGTTGCTCTGCGAAGGTATACAGTTGCGGTTCTAGATCTCATAGTGTAAGGCAACGTGTTCAGTAACTGCAATAGAAAGTAATCAAGAGTTGTCTCATTAAGCTACCATCTCCGGTGCAATTAATTCATCGTCTTGTTCTACTGAATAAAGAACGAAGCTGTAATAGTTATCGAAAGAGATACGTTTAAAAAGTTGGAATAAATCCAATGTGTAAAATTGAGCAAGAACGATAATAAGTGAGAAAAATATGCTTCCAATCACTCAAATTGTTGATGAAGTAACTAAAGCAAAAAGCTAATTGAAGTACTCGATAGGGAATGATAAATTATAGAACTACTTCAAAAAGTCTGCCATAATCTTACGGACCCTAGAGTTATAAAATAGGGTGATTTTTGTTTCAGATACGCGATGGAGAAGCAAAGACAGCTCAACAAAATCGAGTTGGAATCGGATGGAAATCATCTAGAAATGATTGCAACGACAGCAATTGATGACATTGCTGTTGATAAATCACGATGGTGTTGCTTTGGAAAGAAGGCAACCAAATCGATATTGATGAAGGCCAAGTTGGCACACTTTGAGGAGAGGCTGACTGAGATGAATCACGTGACAGACGAACAGAAGCGAGAGATTTCCAGCCTCAAATTGATTCGCTTTAACATCGAAAAGCAGCTCCAACTTGAGACGGAAAATGGAAGAGAGGAATTCGATAGAGTTAACGATCAACTCAAGGCAGAAAAGAGGGTGTTTGAAGCTGCGCTGTTCACCCTGGAACAGCAACTGAATGAAACTGAATTGGAGAAGAAAAGATTGCAAGAGCAGGCAGCTGAAAAGAAAGACGACAATGCAATCCTGAGCTACAACAACGAGGCTCTGGCGTTAGAAAACGACGCATTGTCATCGCAACTGAAGGAGAATGAAACAAAATACCACCAAATGGATGAAACTGTAGCAGAGCTGAAGAGGAATGAGATGCTACTGACTATGAAATGGAAAGCAAACATTGCAGCAAAGGATAAGATTATTCTGGAGATGATAAATGAATTCAAGAAGCGCGAGGCAGGCAAACAAAAAATGTTGGAAGAAAAAGATCAGCATATTGCTGCGCTGTTGAGTGCAAGTCAAGAGGTCATAACAGAAATCACAAAGACACTTGCTAATCAATATGACACAATAGACAACCAAAATCATGTCATCGACCAGCAGGCTAACGAGATGCTTAATTTACGACAAGAGCTGAATGCCATTAAAGAACAGCAAAAGAACGAAGAGCTGGGAACGAAAGAAATGGAAATTAGACTCAACACAGCCGAAGTCGCCAAGGCAACAATTCGCAAGCAAGTCAAAGATAATTTAAATGGAATCGAGGCAAAGGACCAGCCAACATTCGATATTAATAACAACGCGAACAAAGTCAATGACAACGAAGAGGAGTGGTCCGAGGAAAAGGCTCTTCTGGAACTGAATCAATTACAAGGAGAATTGACAAACCAGAAGCGTGATTATGATGCCGTCCTTGCAAGAATTGAATCCCTACAAGCAACCAGCATGGAATTGAAGGAAAAGAACAATGTGGTCTTCCCTCAGCCACTCATATTCCAGCTCGCTGCTACACCGACAAATCAGATGACGGAAGACGCATCGATCATTGCAAACATCCAAATCTTAAACAAGATGGCTGACGTCACTGACAATATCAACGAGTTGATGAAAGAAGAAATTGCCGAGTTGGAAAACGATCTTCACTCAGCATCACAAGAAGGAAAATCATGCAGCAGCCTCACTTCAGTGAAAGTCATCTGCGAGGCAGCAATCAATTAGAGTTGATTGAGAAAGAACGACCGGAGATCCATCGTGGAAATGCCATTAAAACATTTGTCATTGATTTAATCAGTGATTGATTTTTATAATTGATTTTATCAGTTGTTAGCTATGCATCTATTGATTATGCATAATTATACTTGAATGAGCAACTTACTGCTCACCTGTACACTCTCTCGTATTTATAAGGTGAACTTTGTATTTTGATTGCTTTAATACAAAGTGCGGGATTATACCAGAAAGTGCCACCAGAATGGATAGCAGATTGGATTAATGCAATGGGTACATATGTTGCATCTTCTCGGATCTGGACAAACAGGCATCCTTCCTGTGAAGTACGTTCTTCATTTGGTGCTTTGCCATTCGGATAATTACTAAAGATGTTATGCAGTTAATCGATGAACTAGCAGTATTCTCCGTGATCTGAAAGATGGATCGATCAGTAAAGCTGTAGCAGACTAGAGTCCTCTTATATACAGTATGGTGCACCTTCAACGTCGCATGGGGTGGCTTGCTCCGTTTGATTGAAACGACGATGTAGATAGGTCCTCAACCGTAACTACTTCACTCGATACAAGAGACGTCTAGCGCGACGTATCTCAAATGTGATTTCAGAAGAGCAAAACTTTAAATTTACTTACCTATAAACTTACTGATGCGTATATATTATATGATGTACAGTATTTTGTGTCATTTTCTTGGCAAAAAGCTTGGGGCTCAGCCGGGAATCGAACCCGGAGCCTCTCGCACCCAAAGCGAGAATCATACCTTTAGACCACTGAGCCATGACTAATGGATACAAATGTTAGTATTTAAAGCCAGCTCGACCAGTATTCTTGACATGCAAAACAGGTCCCAGCAAATAACCTTTGATCACAATCGACACTTCGTTCGGGCCCATGCCAATTTAGCCCGATGTTTTTCCCTCACAGACTTCTGTACGACTTTCTTAATTCTACTAAGTTACCAGTACTTGTGATTTAAGGATAGAAGACAAATCAGTATAAATTACTTGTCTAAAATGCTGAATGATGCAGCAGTCCGCCCTTCCATTCCAAGCCCGTTGCGTAGCCTCTATTCCAAGATCATGTCACAGGAGACGTGGTGGGCAACTCACGTGCAACTCGATTTTGTTGCTGTTTCTGATTTGAAGTGAACTCCTTACATCAGACGCAATTATACGAGTGAAGACAGGTTAAAGGCTCTGTCCTTGCTGCTGCAAGATGAAGCAAAGGTTCTCGACTTTAGACTTGATCGCAGTGGTTCGAGAACTGCAAACCAGGTTAGTGAATGATCCTCAACCACGCGAGCAAAAAGTGGTCATCTAAACAGCCATGGATTTGCATGCACAGTTAACCGGTTAATCTATTGTGCCTTAAAATCGTCTCCTATAGTTTTGACATATTCATAAGATGAAATTTACGCATTAGTTTATGCGCCCTGTTCTTGTTAGAGGTTTGACGTAGCTGCTTCGTTGTTTTGATTCTTTGAATACGATCCTGTAATCCGGACTGGAATTTATGCACTGCGATCTCCGCCGCGCAAATCTGGCCTGCTGGATCCGCAGCCGCGCAGATCTGAGAATTGAGCTCAGCTGCAGACATTTTCATCTGGAAAACAGGCTCTGTCCGCGCAATCCTTACTGTAACTCTGTTATTCAAGCTGATAACCGCGGCCAAACCGCGCATTTTTGTCACATAAACGAGAGGCCAACCACGCAAAATAGTTCGGAAAATTTTTCTCCGCCGCGCAAAATACAAAGATTCCAGTCTGGCTGCGCGGCAGAGATCTCCGCCGCGCAAATCTGGCCTGCTGGATCCGCAGCCGCGCAGATTTTGAGAATTGAGCTCAGCTGCAGACACTTTAATCAGAAAAACAGGCTCTGTCCGCGCAATCCTTACTATAACTCTGTTATTCAAGCAGATAATCGCGGCCGGACCGCGCATTTTTGTCAAATCAAAGGCAACCGCGCAAAATATTTCGGAAAATTTTTTCTCCACCGCGCAAAATACAAAGATTCCAGTCTGGGCTGTAATGTCCTGCTTCCATTTCCTATGTCGACGTGTGTATTGCTCGCAGCTAGTATCAACGGTGGATTTGTTACTCGATTTTTTGTAATTCGTTAGAGCTACCGATGCATTTTCAGCAATCATGTTTGGTGAGATACATGATGGCATAAGACAGGGTCGAAGAGGACAACCGCCTTGGGGGCGCCATAGAACTCTTTTAAAAACGGGTAGCAGAATTGATTGCAGACCTGTCTGGAAAGTTCGTATGTTACGCCGACGATTTTCGGCTTGGAGCTGGCCCCAATGTAGTAATTGGCGTGGCGCAAGCCTCAGAATTTTCGAAAATTTGGTACTAAACACTGTTAAGATTATCCTATTTTGGCGTGCCGTAAGCGTGTTGGTGCAGAACTCTGGCGTAATCTTCGGCATACGCAAAACGAACTTTCCACACTGGATTGCAGACAGATCACTGCTGACTTGGAGATGGATACTGTGAATTGTACCTTAACTGTAAACATTAGTAAGTTTGAAAAGCTACTAGTTACTTTGGAAAAGTATAACTAGTTACAAATGCAAGTTACTTTCAGCAAAAGTTACTAGTTAACATTTAAAATTACCAAAAAGTTGCCTTTTAAGTGACTAGTTACTATATGTTTCTAGCAGTGGTGGACTGACTACTTTAATTTTGTAGTTCGCTACAATTACAACTACTCTCTAAAAATGTAGTTCGCTACAACTACAACTACAGGAGAAATAAAGTAGTTAGCTACAACTACTCGCTACTTCTCCCAAAAAGTAGCTAACTACTTCGCTACTGACTACTTTCATTTCCTAAAAAAGTCAATCAGAAACAAGAATTTTGGCTTTTTATCATTATTCACAAAATATACAAATTGTTATGCGAACAAGACTTCAATCACTGGCATTATCATGCTACTTTTAAGCCAATTATTTAGTTATAGTGGGCAGTCTCATGTCAACTATCAAGCCGTTTTCAGGAAACACTGTGCTACCGTCTCGGAATTTTTAAAATCCAGATGTAAATGTATGTGGAAAAAGTAGCTAAAGTGATTATCCTAAATCAAAAAGTAATTCGCTAAAAACTACACTTCTTTAGTTAGAAAGTAGTTCGCTACAGCTGCAACTACTTTTTGAAAACTGTAGTCAAAAACTACTTTGCTACACAGAAAAGTAGTTCGCTACAAGTAGCTAACTACTTGTAGTTGGCTACTTCCACTTCTGGTTTCTAGTTACTTTACAGCTGCGGAATCTGGTGGCATGTGTTGTTGATCTTGTAAAACTCAACGAATATTTTTGGACCAAGCTGGGATTTGAACCTGCATCCCCTGGCTCCAGAGCCAAGTGCCTTACCCATTAGACTATCGGCCTTCATGAACATACAACGCAAATTCTGCCTCGTACTGATCTTCAGTTGTTTCTGTTCCCCATTTTGAAACAGACCTAGAAGGGAACTGCCCCTTGAGTGGAAGCAAAGGGGCTTTCCAAATAGATGAAACATCTAGTGCTGTGTAATTTAATCTATGTTCAGATGCTATCTTTGTTATCAGAATGACGTTGAAGTTACGTTGTCAAGGTGTTCTATTTCCGTGCTTTTGCAGTGACATCATTGACTTGAAAGTGATCAACATTTACGATTTGGATGCAAAAACGTATCTCATCAAGCTAGCATGGTGAGTTGGATATAACTTCCTTGTCACATTTTGAAAGAGCCTGGTTGCTTGATATTGTGCTGGTGTTGCATCCTAAATGCAATTGAATTTCATATACTGAGTGTGATTCTCCATGGAGGTCCATAATGGTGACAACCAGATCCCAGTCATCATAAGCACAGCATGCTGTTTTCACTGTTGATAGACCGTTACATCATTGAAAGTAGCATTTAGAAGCTGGATAGCGCTACAGTCAAACCTGTATTAGAGGCCACCTCTATATATAGTGCAGCCACTTGTGTATAAAACCATTCTTCATAACTACAAAATGACACTTTGTATAGAAACCTACCTGGAAAAAAAGACCTTCTGTCTATAAAGGTAATTTTTCTTAGGTCCTAAAGGTGTATAGACAGGTTTCACTGCATTTGTACAGACTGCCACTCGTCTCATTTTCTGATTTGTCTGTTGCCTACAGGAAAGAGAAGAAGGCAATACTGCTGTTTGAATCTGGCAGCAGGATGCATTTGACGGATTTCAACTGGCCAAAGAGTATGATTCCATCCAATTTCTCAATGAAGGTATATCACAGCTCTAGATTGATTTAGGAGACAAGGAGTAGATGAGAGATCTACTGTGAAACATCATTTCTCAGCAGCGACATGGTTTAGTTTCTTGTTGTAGTAAACATTCGACCGTGGAACAAAATGTTTAGATTGCAATCAGCTTGTTTAAGGCATCACATTATCATGAAATGAATCTAACCAATTTATTTAGCAGTGCTGTTGGAAGTGTTGTACAATGAAGCCTGTCTATAACTATCACCTCTAAGACCTGAGAAAAAATGACCTTTATAGACAGATGGCCTTTCTGTCCAGGTTGATTTCTATAGAAAGTGTAATGGGGTTATGAAGAGTCGCCTTTATACAAGGGTGGCTGCTCTATAGAGGTGGCCGCTAGCTAGTACAGTTTTGACTGTACCCGAAGTTGCATATTATAGCGTTGTTGTTAATGTTTGCTCTTGTCTCGTTTATCTGTAGTGTCGAAAGCATCTCAATGGTAAGCGACTGAAGAGTGTGGAACAGCTTGGCATTGATAGGATTGTCAAACTGAGCTTTGGCCTTGAGGAGAATGCCCATCACCTCATCATTGAATTATACGACAGGGTAGGCGCAATTCATCAGAACTGTAGGACGATCTGTTGTTTATAATATTGAGACAGACATAGTGCGCAGCAGCATGAAAACAAATCAATTGAGCGCTCTGAGATAACACATATAAATCTATATGAAGACACTGAAGGAGGCATTTTATGTGTTGAGTTGCAGTCCATTTCTAGGGTTTCCATTTCATCTACAGAAGGTCTCCATATAGCAGATTGTGCATCTACAGCTTTTTGCGTGGTTGAATTTATTCTACGGTCACTGCAGCAGATGTCCACACTCTGTTCAGGCCCCAAAGAGCCCCAACACCAATTGACATCTTCAAGTGATGTTCTATTCAGCTGTCAACTCATTAGAAGATTTGAGACGTTTTGTTACCTCGAAGCATTTTTAAATGAAGTGGACACGGATCCATTTCTACTTAAATTCGTCAACTAATCATATATAGCTATGTAGAATCCTCAATTATCAATAATCATGTTGGAATTATATATGTATTTGAAATATGTAAAAGTTTTCCAAATAATACACGAATAGAAGGCGCGTTTAGCGCACTTATACTAATCGGTTTACAGAATTAGTTGATATTATGTCTGATAAATTCAAGTTACAAGTTTAGCGAAGTGAGCTTTGTTTTTAAATTGCACATGACTCTTCACAGTTGTTATTTCTTCTGGTAGGGAATTCCAGAGACGAATGACACGATTAAAAAAATAATGATGCCTCAGATTTTTTTTAGCAGTGTCTACATGAAAGCGCATTCCATGTCCTCTTGTTCTCGATGTTTGGGCCCTAACAGAGCTTGGGATCTTCAAGTTGACTTGTCCACGAATAACTTTGAAGAATAGACAAAGATCAAGTGTTTTTCGACGTGATTCCAAACTTTGAATCCCAAGTTTTTTGAGTCGAGCTTCATAACATGAATCGCTATCCTTAAAGCAGCGTTGGAAGATAGTTTTTGTGTATCGTCGTTGAACTTTTCCACCATTAGAATGTCTTTCTTTAAATAAGGAGAGCAGACGGAGCATACTCAAGCAGAGGTCGTACATAGGCAATGAACGCTTGCATTAGATGATCAGGGGAATTCAATTTGAGTGATTTGAGTAGAAAATTGGAAGTCTGGTAGGCCTTTTTCGTTACAATTTTCCAGTGAGTGGCTGTCTTCAAATCAGGTGTCAAATAAACGCCAGGATCACGCATATAAGCCTCGACTTTTGGAAGTGGAAAGCCGTCGACAAAATAATTTGCCTGTGGATTTCCTCTACCAATATGCATTGAGCTACATTTTTCGGCTGCTACTCTTAACTGCCATATAGTAGTCCATTTAACGAAAGCATCAACTACATTGCGGAAACATCGGACGTTGGCGTTGTACGATTCAGCCAGAGTAAATACCGTATACAGCTTCAAATCATCTGCGAAGAGTTTGCAAGATGAGGAATGCAATACACTTGGCAGATCATTGATATACAAGAGGAATAGCAGAGGTCCAAGGACAGAGCCCTGGGGAACACCACTAATACAATTTCTGCTCTCAGACAGCTCCACTCCAATACGTACTCGCTGAGTTCGACAAGAAAGAAACTCCTTAATCCAGTCCAACAACGCGCCGCTAAATCCATAGCCTTGCTATTTGATCAATAGTTTGTTGTGAGCGACAGTGTCGAATGCTTTTGCCATATCAAAGTAGATAACATCCACACAGCGTCGGCTTTCAACAGCAACTGTCC
>OFHS01006209.1:0-10424 GCA_900245855.1 Calvadosia cruxmelitensis | reverse complement strand
TTATTATTATTATTATTATTATTACTGTAATTGTATGTTTGAGTATTTCTAAGCGCCCTGATGAGCAATGCTCCTCAACGGCGCGTTACAAGAAATCTGCTGAATACATAATGTGTAAATGGTATTAAACCAGGTTGCTATGAAACGTGCCACAAAATCAATATCAGGTTTAGCTAAAAATTACCGTGCTAACTATTTATAAAATAAGCACAGTTAAAGTAAGGTATAAACGATGCCGAATGATTAAAATGGCTTACAATGGTATTCCTGGTTAAAAAGGTGCTGTTTAAGTCGATCTTTTCGGAATATACGCAACGATGGTAATTTACGAATGGAGTCCAACTAAATAAGAATGAATTCTATAAGAATATATTCTATGAATTCTAATGAATTCTAAGGTGGAAACAACGTTTCTTCCTGGCTAATTTAGCCAAAAGTTGGCAATCTGTAATAGCTTCATTTTATCGATTGCCAAATACAATACAATACTATCACGTGAGGTATTACGTCATATCCTAACAATAGAGGTATTACGTAACTACATTCAAGCTAATTGATATAATCAGATATGTTCGCTGAAAGGTTGCGAACCGAGTCGTCCCGCTGCGAGTCTGAGTGCGATAGCTGCTGGTACCTCGTCTTCACTGTAACATGGCATGCAACCTCTACTACAATTCAGAATATTAACAGTTTGAAAGGAGGAATTTTATAACTAATATTTTTTTTGATGTTCGTAATAATTACAGGATATATGCTCCTGGAATAATACTTCATGTACGGTTCACGGTAATTTGAGTTATAATAATTATTTGAAGCAAGATACGCATAATATAAACTGCACCAGAATTAACAAATAAGATGTTATTATTTTATAGGTGTAGGCACCGTTTTAATAATGTAAATTACGATAGACATTAGACATGTAAATAATTCACGCATATGATACCTTGTAATTACATTGAGTTTAAAAAAAAAATGATTTTATAAAATGTATAGAATAAAAATGATAATCGTTATTTCAATAATTAACTCAGCGATGCATTAGTTACCTATCCATTTGCACTCTGGCTTTCGATTTGATTCACATAGCCCCGTACTGTACAGTGCGAGACAAGTGGCAGAGGCTGGTTTCCCTGTTGCTTTCTCGCCATAGCGAGGTTTTTGCTACGAGGCTGCAGCCACAACAAACGAAGAGAACAAAATTCGATCGCAACGCAGATGCCTCAAATCTGTGGATGCCTGATGTGTGCGGTCGCAGAAGTGAAATTATCTTACCGATTCTGAAACGCCTTCGATTTGATGGCTCGAATGATGGATATCATTCGTGGGTCAACTATTTTACGGTCATTTTGGATGAGCCTTCGTTTTGTCCGATGAGCTGTGCGTGCTTGGATGTTTAATACTTGATGCTCTCCCGAAACACCTGACGCTTTTGCCCGCGTGCAGACCACTGGGCCTACTGCGCTCTATGTCAACCAGATGGTGTGGTTTGACTACTGTCCGCTAATGATGGAGAAACAGTGATAACACAACGTAGGAGACAGCCCGTTCGTTTTGGGTATAAAGTTTGTGTCTAGGCTTGATTTCGGTCAAGTCATGGCGCCTAGCAGCACCGCGGAGAAGCGCTCTGCCACGCGATCGTTGGCGGATTGTATGAGCTTGCCTTTGGAGTTATGGCGTGTTGTGTTCTGCTACTTTTCCGTGGCAGATTTATGCCATTGCGCCCAAGTGTGCAAAGACTGGGCCTCCTTGATTACGAGTTTAGACGCAACGCGATGGAGGGAGTTGTATTTTATGGCTGAGTCTGGGAAGCGTTGGAGGCCTCCTAACTGGCCGATTTCACCCAAAATGAAACCGTCCTCGTGGCAAGCTGCCTACAGAACAATGTACTTGGACTCACGCCTGTGGCTTCGTGACTACTCGTCGAATGCAACATGTTCTTCGTCTTACGGTTTATTGAGTGTTTTCAGACGCAGACAAGAACGTCGGACGCTGCGTGTCGGATTAGGAAAGAAATACTTGACGATCAAAAGCGTCCTGGCCGTCGCGTCGCCGTTCGATCGCATCGTCTTGTCGTCCGGCGTCTACCAAGAACAGTTCCCGTTGGTCTTAAAGTTCCCACTGGAGATCGTTGGTTCTTCAGAATCAAGCAAAGTCACGCTTATGATGCCCGTAGAAATGCAATGCTCGACAGCTCGTTTATCGAACTTGACTCTCCGACCCTATTATCCCCGTCCCAGGGGGGCTTCCTCCGTGTTGGTGAAGGTATGTCTTGGTGTCCACGAACACCGGGGTTTTACATATTCCTGACTAGAATAAAAACGTTAAATTTCAAGCTTCAGAGACTGATTCTGAGACACTGTTTCTCATTGGGGCATCTGTAACTCCAGTAAGACTGCAAGCACCCCCAAAATCTTCATTTTTATAAAAAAATTCCTTTGAGTAAGTGCAGGACCACTTTGTTTATTATAACTGATCAAAATATTAGTTGTAAAACATCATTTACGTGGCTCTGAAAACTCGCAAAGAGAACTATAGATTTAGAAGATGTTTCATTCAATATTACAGTGAAACCTCGTTTATTACCACTATGGTTTTCCAACCAAACATCGGGCTAGCAAGCGGGTCGTGATATTAACTGAGGTGATATAAACGGAATTACATTGTATTATAGTGTAGTTTTCTACAAGTTCAAACATTTACAACATACAAAAACTAGTTAGTTACTTGTAGTGAGTAAGTTCGAATAACTCTTTTTCAAAGTACAATCAAACCTGTATTAGCGGCCACCTCTATAGAGCAGCCACCTGTGTGTAAAGGCCACTCTTCATAACCCCGAAATGACACTTTCTATAAAATCAACCTGTCTATAAAGGCCACCTGTCTATAAAGGCCATTTTTCTCATGTCCCAGAGGTGACCGTTATAGACATGTTTCACTGTAACTCTAGCGGTAGCAAAATACTTTTAGCTTTATGGTAATCTGAAAATCTAGGCTATGGACCGGAGAGGATTATCTGCAAGTCCTTCTTTCTGACAGACTTTGTTACCATGATGCACAACAGCTGTGTTGCTGACCTCCTTGCTGTTTTATTGACTAGGCAATGAAAATATAGGCTTAGGCCGCCCGTCTTCATAAGCCTTATTCAACGACAATGTCAAATGTTCAATAAATCAATATACAGTACTAGTGGCTACGCCGCCAGGGCCAATGGCAGGACTCAGCATAATGCATCTCAGTCTATGAGGTTGAGGGTGAATAAGATGGACGAATGATAATGCACCTATACGGCGGGTTCGCCCGCCTTTTCTCTCTCTCTCCATTTTGCCTCGTAGCAGGTAATGTCTACTACACAGTATTGTATTTATAATGAAGATGTCCTAAGGGAAACTTCTCACAAATGAAGCAATGACATCATGAGGGCCATTTGACACATACCCCAAGGCTACAAGATCTACAAAGTAAGCATGTACTCCACGGTTAGGAGGCTCGCTATTTGACTTGCGGATGAAAAAAACAGTGTAATTCAGCCATGCTCTGTGTTTTCGTATGCACAAATTTGTTTCCGCAAAAGACGTCATCAGTTTACAAGTCCGCGGTCTCTGTTCGTTGTGTTTCGCACAGCTTTTCGCACTGATTTACCTGCGCCAAAACGTCTTGGCGTCAAAACGTCTGCGCCAAAACGTGACGTACCCAAAGCCAGGGTCACAATACATCTTTCGGTCTCGCAGCTTGGTCACGTGAGGACAAAATCATTGTTCCGTGCACGCAGCAATAACATAATGGCGAAGCTGCGGTGAGAACGTCGAATTTTAAACGCGAAAAGCTACGCCGCTGTCGAGAAGGAGAGCATGCGACTGCTCCCATTCAAAGAAGACGGCCTTGTTGTTGCGATTTTTGTAAAAGGGAAGCGTGGAAAAGTAGCATCTCGGCAGAGAAGAGCTCAACGGAGGACGCGTTTCGAGGGCACTTATGACATACAGATACACCGACAGACAGACAACATAGCGTGTTTAGTATTATGGGATTTAGATTGCTCGAAGTGCAATTTACTAAGTGTGAGCGTGAAACAAAAAGTGAATTCCCGGCTGTTAACCATCCAAGATAGATACCGTTGGATAAAGTGCAGTAGGCCCTTCGCCTCATGAAAGCAATGGTTAATTGGTTCATAATGGCTTGTGGCAGACTGAAGCAATCAAGCTGTTGTGTATCATTGTTGCATCATCAGCTATGAACAAAAACAAAGTAGCAGGAAAGACAATATCGTTGTGACTATTCCATCAATCAAATAGTCCCACAGCAAATGGAGCAATTAGGTTTAGGTTATTTGATAGAACCAGGGGTGTGAAAACTTGTTCCCAGAATACATGATACATTTCCTGTTTTTGTTCTCTCTCAGGTTATCACTGGGCACCTCCACATTGACCATTGTAACTTTGAATATGGTCATGTTTTGGTGACATCGCCAGGATCCCTCAATATTCGTTACTGCACATTCAATTCCTCGTATGTCAGTTTCAAGGCTGTGCCGTTTAGCATTGTGCATAACAATCTCTTTAAACCGGACAGAGTGGGTATCCTAGTCGAAGAACTGTCACTTCCTAACAGAGATCGTTATGTGGATTTTGAAAGGCGACCTGTGCTGCTCTTCAATGCAAGCAACGATTACGCTATTCAGGAATTTTACTCTAGTAAACTAAATGGATGTCACAGGTCGTCTTACTGTAGTACAGGTACAGGGAGTGAGCGTGGCCACGCCTCTCGAGCTGGACCTTCTAATACAACGCCTTGGACTAAGATCTCAAATATGCTACTGGCATACCCAGTCTCAGATGTGGCGAAGCCGTACACAGACAGTGGCGTTGCCAATATAACTGTGGATGCGCAAACCAAACGAACTTTACGTCTCATGCATGGCATTGTCGTTCGCAATAACAAAATCCACGCTGGTCGCGGAGGCATCACTGTGTGCCGTATGTCACAGTGTTGGATTGAAGGCAATGAAATTGCTGATCTTGTTTATGGGATCCGATGTGTCCAAAGTTCTCGAGTGGTTGTGCTTAACAACATCATTAGCAATTGTGAGACATCTGGGCTGTTCTTTCGTGATCATTCTGGTGGCCTGGTTGCTTTCAATGATATTTGCTTCAACGGAGAGGCTGGTATTGATATCCGGAACAGTGCTAACCCTGCGGTGCAGCATAATCTTATCCGTGGCGGCAGACGGTCTGGCATTGTGTGTTTGGACAACAGTCGGGGCGTCATCCGATATAATGATATCTTCAACAATCGCGAGGCTGGTGTCTACATCCTTTACAAGGCTAACCCTACAGTCAAGTGAGTGGCTAAGTTATACCTCGTTTACAGACAACATGATTTGAATTGATTCTCTACTTTGATTATTCTACTATTAGTTGCTGGTTATACAGTGAAACCTGTCTACAAGAGTCACCTTTGGGACCTGAGAAAAATTGATCTTTATGGGCAGGTGGCCTTTTTGTCCAGGTTGATTTCTATAGAAATAATCATTTGGGGGTTATGAAGAGTGGCCTTTATACACCTGTGGCTGCTCTATAGAGGTGGCCGACAAGACAGGTTTGACTGTACTCTTAAGTCCTTAACTTCTGAACTAGGGTAATTTAAGTAGTATAGAAAGTACAACATTGAATGATTGTTTAGGATTGAGGGTATATGGTAAGCTATTGGATAGGTTTGTGACAGAGCTACAAAAGGAACTATGCGAAACATTTTTTCACTAATATACACAGCCAGACCTTGTTGAAATCTAAAGTCATTCATTGTACAACCTAAAGTAGGTTTATATAGAGTATACCAGTAATTAGTAAGTGTTAGACCCAAACACCTTTTTCTTTTGTGTTTAAGTTTGCCCGGTAATTAGTTACACTCAAAATTTATACTAGGTAAATAGAATGCCTCTTGTAATCATTGATAGTCAATTTGCCAATAAATTTTGGTGGCAATTATCGAAGCATTGCAAGATATTACGTTTTGTTATTTTGTTAATCAGCTATGGCAGTTGCGCATATTAAAGACCCATCTTCATCAGTCTTTCTATTTTTTTTAATATTCAACTGAAATACATGAAGCATATCAGCGACCAGTGGAACACACATTGCACTGATTCCAAATTAAAGTCATCATGTCGACTTCTATGGAAAAAGATTTCCTTTGTCCTCCAGAGCTTGAAATCCCTCCCTGTTCAGGACAATCGAGATTGAAGGGCAACAGTTTGCTTGTCGAAATTGACAATGTGATGTCATTTAGGAAAGTTGCTGTTGAAAGGTCAACGTTCACAGAAGATTTTGCTTATGACTTTTGATATGTACCATACTGCACTTTAAACAGTAAAATATGCAAACTTCCTTTAAAAATCCTGTGAACTTTAAAATGTACTGTGCAGACGCAGTAAATTTACCAAGGGTCCAAATACATCCCGTAAAAACGATTTCCGATAATCAAGATGTCTGTTGTATGGGTGAAAATCCTGCAAAATTGAACCTTTTCACAGATTTTCTATCTATAACAATCATGTGAATGGACTTTCAAATTTCACAATGTTGAATGTCCATGAAGCAGTGACAAGATATTCTGTTTTGTTCTGTGTTGTATCTTCATGCCTTGGTCGCATGTCCCAAACTTGTTGGCTTCGATTACATGCCAGTCTAGACAATAGCCTCAATTACATGGCACATGTTGTCATGGTAATATCATAACATAACATCATCCCTTCTAAAGAAATAAGTATGTAGCATTAATTGCCGGTAAGTCAATGTAGTTCTCGTTCCTTAGTACTAGAATGTTAAGTAGTAACGATCTGGTCTATAGACATTTCGACCATCCTTGTCTTTGTTAGTGGTGGTTGTTCATGTAAGTCGCTGCTAGTGTTGGCTTGATGTGTTGCTTCCCTGCCAATGTTGGGTTTATTCTGATTGAATGTTGGCAGTGATGCATGTTGTAGTTAAGGAGGCTGTGCATCGCTTTTGTCAATGTTTAAATGTGACCTGGTACGTCGTAGAGTTGAACCAAGGCTTGTCTCAATGATGTAATTCTGTGGTTCATCAGCATATTGTAATAGGATCGCCGGTAGCCATTCTTTCCCTTGTCGATATTGAACGGATTGTCCTGGCCAGAGGATGCCTGAATGACTTTTGGCATGTGATTGGTACCATACAGCTGTTCCCTGTCTTTTAGCTAATAATTTTTGGATTTCAGTGTACTCCATGCGCTGTGTCATGAGTTGTCGAGGTAAATGATGATGACCGGTGTGTAAGTTGCAACCTTGCAACAGTACTGTGGGCGATGGTAGACCACCTCCAATGGGTGTGTTACGATTGCAGACAGAGTTTCCTGGAGTGTTTTGCCTTCCTCTTTCATTTTCAGTAGATGAGATTTAGCATTTTGCGCGTGTCATTCAGAGAGTCCATTAGCCTGTGCATAGGTAGGATTGGATGTACGATGAGTTATGAACTTGGCCTGGCAATAATTATGAAATTCCTGGCTCCCTTACTGTGACCCGTTATTGCTGATGAGGTTCTTTGGATAACTATAATCTGTAAATACTTTGTCCATTTCTTCTTTAACGCCGGCTGATTTGATGCATTTGAATGGAATGTCGCAAGTCCACTTGGAATACATGTCCACTACCAGCAGGTGTACAGAATATCTCGTTGTCTGTTTGATCATCAGGTTCTTGTGTCAGGGTAGCTCGTGACAGAGTGTCTGGTAGAAATAATTCTTTCCCCGGTGTGTAAGTCAAGTTGAATTCATAAGACAGGCATCTCAGGCGCGGGACAGGACAATTGGGCGCGGACAACTGGGCGCAGACAATTGGGCGCAAGAGACAATACGGCGCGGGACAATTAGGCGCAAGAGACAATACGCCGCGAGACAATACGGCGCAAAACCATCACCATTATCACGCTTCCAAGTTTCGTCAAAACACGGCCGCTGTTTCAAAATTACCACCGGCTGTCAAAAAAGCCTAGCTTCTTGCTTGAATTTTGAAACTTTGTTATGTTCATTAAAACTTTGAGAACCTTCAAGTTTTACCACAACAGATGTTATTTGCTGACATTTACTAGAGATTATCCAAATCATTGAACAGTAAAACTTCTCCCGTTTTCATAACACGAGCATGCATGTCTCGCCCCCGCTTTGTAACACGAGCCGTCATAGGCAAATTCTTGTCGCCTTTTGCCTGTGTTGTCTCGGGCAAATTTCTGCCGCGTGCGACTTGAATGAATCGCCATCGCATTGTCCGTGGTGTCGATCTTAGAACAGAAGCTTGCCTTAACTGGCGAACTCATGAATAGCTAGATAAAATATTATATACACCAAGGGAGCCTTTGCCACATTCATGTCTCGTCCCCGCTTTGTAACACGAGCCGTCATAGGCAAATTCTTGTCGCCTTTTGCCTGTGTTGTCTGCTGCGTTAATCATAGGGGATATACTGTGGATACATGTGTTGTTTCGGCAAGTGCAAATGATTGTATACACGGAAACGGAAAGTGAATATAATTCAAACATTTCTCAAGAACATAAATATTGATTAAGTTAATTAACCATTACTCCATTACGTTAACATAGACCCATTGGCCATTGTTCACATAATTACTCCATTAGGACATTATGAGCGATTCCTCGCAAGGAATTGCAACAGCCTCCGTCGGCATGCGTCTAACAATTGCTAGTATTCTTTCATCGGCATCGCGATGTCGTCGATGCTTCCGCGATGGCTGTTGCCCTGCCATCATCTGTTCATACAGAACGTCCATCCTTTTTTGTACCCTCTTCAGGCCATCAATTAATGTCCAAATCGATGGATGGTGCATTTGCAGCTCAATCTGCAGGCGACGATGGGCAGCTTCAGCATAATTGTTTGTCCTCTGATCGTCGTGAAGCACTCTTTCGTGGACATTCCACATAGCCACTGGGAAGATTAGGTTCCTTCTCGAACCGTTTGCACGTTGAATTCCTAGAATGAAAAAAAGAAATAAGGAAATCTATTTTACCAATCGAACTGGCCAACACTGCATGACATCTACCATTTATGGTTTGAAGTCTATGTGCCAACGGGAATGACTTGACCTGCTAGATTACTCTAGGTCTGTATAGTATATAGAGCATAATGCAGCTGTTACTTGAGCAACGATTGTTGGTACAGATAAAGCCCTGTTCACAAGTAGTAAAAATTATAATTTTCCAACATTATTTCACTCTTACCAACGTAGCTGGATTCAAACCAATCAATGACCGGCTGCAGATCATCCATCAAGTTGTCGCACAGCCACTCCAAACCCTCGTCCAGTTTGCTTGGGGAAATGAAGGCGAGGGCAACTACCATTCGTGCTTGTAAAGCAAATTGCGAATCTGATCTGTATCTTGCCAGTAACCCCAGTTCAGCCAACTTCTTCCTCATGTTCTTCGTTAAGTGGAACAAACATCCAAAGAGCTGCGCATCGGGAAACGAGGACTGCGCTGATTGGAAGGTTGCCACCTCGAAATCGCATGATATCAAAACAGGCTGTGTGAGAGAAAATACGACAAGTATGAGACTAAATAGCCATTAGAGCAGAAGTAAAGCAATTGAACAGACAAGTGTAAACTTACCGCCAGCTCAGGTCAAATCTGGTGAATGCCTTCGAAGAGACGGTTGTAAGTTAGCCGTTGCTTGTTTGGTAGAAGTGCGTACATAAGTGGGAAAAGGAAGCCGTCTATTTTGCCAAGAATGACATAAATTTGGGAAAACAGTTCTGGTGCAAGTTTAAACGTCCCGTCTAGGTAGAGTCGCCGAAGTCGTCCCGCCGATGACATGTGAGAGGATCTCCCAAAGACAATGATCCTGTTGGGGTCAATTTCAGTCGCACCAGTGTCCATCAACACAAACGGTTCATCTGTAAAACAGCAGCAAATTCATCAATCAACAATGTGTACACTGTATTACGAGTGTGACAACCGAAGGCAGTATGGGTAAATTCAATTTCAAGAAGGATATCATTACCTTGACCAGAGCTGCTGGTATATGTCGCAAAGTTCGGAGGGATCGTAATCGACTGGCGGTTAGGGGGCATTGGAGGGCAGCAATGCACCGCACCCTCTCCCTGTTGATGGCGCGTCTCAGCGTGTCCTTTTGAAGCATTTTGCCCTGGGCAGCTTGGCTCAAATGCTGAACTTCAGCAGAAAATATCTGCGATAAGCATTCTTGGGTCTCCGATGCCCTCTGCACCATCCGGCACCGCGCTTGTGTTGCCTCGATTGCTGCTGGATCGGAATCGTGATAGTGAACATTCACGATTCGAATAACCTTCAAAAGAGAATAGAAAAGATGATCTCACTCGATGCTCTGCTCAACGGTACAAAGATGGATGGAGTTAATGAATCAAAATATGAATGAATGCAACTT
>OFHS01006208.1:0-10424 GCA_900245855.1 Calvadosia cruxmelitensis | reverse complement strand
AAACAATGCACAGCATTCGAAGCTGGCTGAAGTTTAGTTGTATAGCAAGCGGAGAACTGTGATATATAATTATATTGGACTAATTAATACCACACGAATGCGAAGCAACGACGCTGGACGCAGCTGCGTTAGCAGCGCGGACCAGCTAGTAATTATAATAAAAGGTGACATAACATATGCTACATATCACGTCATATCACCATCTGAATGCAATGCGTCTAAAGTGGTCAACTTAAAGGAGTCTTGGATACTTAGAAGACTATACTCTTGAATTAAACGTTTGGTTGATTAATAAAGTGATTTACTAGTAACTTTTATTTCTTTCAAGTCTCAAATATTCAAATCGCAGTAAAATATGTACAATAATATGTACAATAATATCGAAATAAATTAGATATATTTAAAAAAAACAGCCTACTTATAAGTAAAACAAATTAGTAAAGTCTTACTCGATGAATGAGAGTTCGATGATTTTCCCAGCTGGTGCCTCGATTTCATACACGCATTCCGAACTCGTTGGATAATTGAGAGGGTAATGTGGTGATTTGATGATTCCACTCTCATTCGTCACGTGACCCCCACAGCCACCTGCAACAAACATAAAATAAAGCTCCCAGAGTTACATTTATATCGGTCAACCAATATGTGCTTTATTAGCGATAAGCCGATGTGTCTTAGCTGTCATCATTTGCCTTTTTATAGATTTATAGAGGCCATTACTTTTAATAAAAGGCCAAAATGACAGCAAGGAATGTAAATTACAGTCCACGGTACTAATGCAGTCTACTGCACTTATACCGTACAACCCTTTTCGCTGTATATTACGCTTAAGTGAAAATCAGATACTGTATGTGCAAAACCTGATTCATTAACTACGTTCGTTACATTGATACTGTAGCGCGGCCTTCTTTAAAAGAAAGCTTTAGAGGAAAAATGGATAATAGAAATGTTGGATAGCTGTAATGAAATATTTGGCAAGTTGAAGCTTTGGCTTCTAAATGGATTGCAAAGCCTTTATACTGCTCCGTTGCTAAACATTGCGGTCCACATTATCTGCAGCGGAATCTCATGCGCCTGATGTTCATTCATTACTGATACACGACTCTCACCGTCTCCTGGACACGGATTGTGCACGTTGCAAGCCATCCAATCAGCTGGTTTCGAGAATCGATCGCACAGCGACTCGTTGACAGATCGATACAATCCTGTTGGCAGCGGTCTTCTGCATTGAATTGCACGCCGCTGTGTTCCCTTGCCGCAAGACGTAGAGCACTGGAACGAGAGCCAAAACATAGCAGTGTGCGAGGACATCCTAAAACTAGTACACTCACAAGACAGCTTGAACTATATTTTGATAAGTATAAGCTTTGAAGAAGAGACTTGTCTACAATACTAACCATTCCAAACGGCAAGGCATGCCATTCAGCACCACATGGAAAATCGTTACATTGATCCTCAGTTGCAGGCATTGAGTATTTATCACAGTAAACATCATCCAAGATGTACTCGTTTCCGGATATAGATTGCACACAGCTAGCCTCTCTCCTGCGAGAGCCTCCCATACACGAACGTGAACAATCGGACCAGTCACCAACTTTCCAGCTGAGAACATCAAAATAGCATAGTTTAATTCTAGTTCTTTGAACATGATGATTTTACATATACAACATTTTGGTAAAATACAAATCTTGCTTATCATATACGCACGAGCAGAATTCCGCTTAACACTTAAAAATGATGACGTCATTTTGATTGTGCTTATGCACAATGGACTGCCGGCCAAATCAGCAAAATTATATAGGTAGAAGTGGCAATTTACTTACCATATTGGCTGTTCTAATTGGCACCCCGCTTTATGTCACAAATCACTTAATATCCGAATACAATTGTATTATTAAATTCTTCTTTGTAATAATGCCATCGAATATCACATGGATCTCAAGAATGAAGCCTCTTTATTAAATCAAAGATCTACCCTTCGCTTAATATCGCAACTCAACAACGAACACGATTCGCGACTGGAAACCATCAACATGATTAACGAGTTGCGCTATTGCACTGTTTGTACGTCATTCCAGTACTTGGCCAAGTGCTGTCTCAATGCATGCTAGTTGACCTCTGATGACCCCAGATTTCCTTGAAGTGGCATTCAATCATTCTCTTTTCTGTGATGGGTAATTTCAAGGGTTGTTCTTGGCTGTCAAAATTGTCGATTTCAGTTCAAAACACATTCCTGTAGAAGCTTAGATTCAAATATACCAAGATTTGAAGGACAAATACGTCTTGTGTGTCAGTAGAAAATAACAATATGACGTCATTTGAGATAGATCAAATATGTGACCCCTGTTGTTAAAACCTGACTTCGTGAGGTGATTTTCAAAACTGACTTTTTCACACCAGAGCATGCAGCATTTCATGTGCTTTCTAATGCGGGTCAATGAAGAAAAATTCATTCTATCTGAAGAAGTCAATTTCTGACAGCATCGGTCACATTTTCTGTATAATTGCAGAATGATGAGTCAATTATGATAACTAATTATGTTTATAATAATGTCAAACATATAGCATCAAGTTCTTACTTTGGCTTACACACTGGCATTCTGCATTCGCGACTCAGCTCCACTGGCTTCATCACTCCTTTACAAAACTCGTCGCCTGCCGGAGAACCATCGTCAATCCGTCGGCATTCGGCGTAGATCATTTTCATGCCTGGTTTCATATTAGAAAAACACAGCTGTTATTGTCATTAATGCTAGAAAATTCAACACTCTAGAAAATGGGGTTACATAAGACAAAGCGACATGGAATATACAAAGTATACCTATACGATGGGGATGATACAGGATTGTTCAGCAATGTATGCATGTATGTACAGGGTGGCGCAACTGAAAAAAAGTTTGAGAAAATCCGTTGAGGTACAGCCAAAATACGGCTTTTCAAAATAATCACACTTTTTCTGCTTTTTCACTGCTACATATGTAATTAAAAGTGTTTATTAGACCGGAAAAATAAATTGCAGAAAAAGTGTTTTGAAATGCCATATTTTGGCTGTACCTCAACGGATTTTCTCAAACTTTTTTTCAGATTGTTTCCTATTGAATAAGCTTTCGAATGATGTAAACTATTTTAAAAATATTGAGTTTGAGCTGATTTATAGCGACTTTCCATCGGACCGGATAAATGCGCCACCCTGTATATTTGACAAAAATATTGACAGGCAACTAAAGGGAAGGATGACTTCCACTTATATACATGTGCTTGGCGGATTCTCAGAATGTACAAAGAAATACACAGACCTCTTTTAACAATGTACTCCCTATATACGGCATCAACAAAAACATTGCGTCTTTCTGTTCTCAATGTATGTGCATGATGTTCCTTTACCTAAACCACACGACACACTACATCCGGATGATAGGAGAACCCATTTGTGTGTCTCTGGTGTTGCTATGCGACCCTTCTTGTCTCTGATGTCAAATTCTTTGAACGAATGAAGGCATGCTATGTCACCATCGCATTTTGCTGTGATGTACTTGCGCATCAATTTTCGAAGCACCAACAACTGACCAAGGACTTTCTTCAATCTAGGATTATCTATCAAAGTAAAGAGACAACGTGCCATTTTCAAAGACAATACATTTTTTAGAGTTAATTCATTTATCGAATATTCCGCAAAAAATTGCATCCTATTTATTTTAATTATAATTATTTTTAATTAAAGTGTATTTACTGAAAGTTGTCTATGCGGTCTGATAAAATTTTATATAAAGTACTGTGATGTATAATCGATGAAAATAATATTTGCACTCAGCTTTAATTGCAGTGCTTTAAAATGTTAATTGATCGTTTCTATATTTTGAAATATTTCTGGATAAAATAATTAATAGCTTAGTTGGGTTATGGGTGTTATGTTCGAGAGGATGGCAACATCTAGGAGAAGCAGGATTGCGTGTGCGAGCCGCAAGAATAACATCTAACAGTAAGAAAATATACAATAGGAGATGAAAGAAAATATCTCATCGCTGCACTGTTGATTCGGATGACATACTCGAAGTTGATTAATTTCATTCTGTTTCATGTGATATTTCATTTAACCGAACATAATCTTGAAAGCAACTGCCGTATTACTCCTTTAAGTCTTATCGGATAAAATATGCTGAATATTGTAAACCACATAAAAGCACTTCCGAAAACGAACAGTTGTGCCGGGGAAAGTGTGCTAGTAGGCACCTTCCATTGCTTGCTTGCTTTAATTAATCGATTGCTGTAAGAGACCACTCGATACGTCAAGCGCAGTCTGATTACATGTTAGTTCGTACAGTAACAAGCGGAACTTGGCGTCTGTCATATAGGTTATGACACAAGGAAATGGTTTCTTTTGAACAGCTGTCGACTGCTGTTGACTTTTCTTCTATGCCGGACTGTAAAATTTCAAGGATTGTTCTTGGCTGTCAAAATTGTCGATTTCAGCTCAAAAGCACGTGCCTGAAACTACTTGTACTCCACCATGCATTGGGATTGCCTTTGTCAGACATTTTTGACTGCATAATATGCATCTTTCTCGTACTGTATTTAATATCTATGTGCTATAACGAACTGGGTAGATCCATGGAAGAGAAACACTTATCACCAACGTCCGCACTCACCCTTATGCCCGTGAGACTGATTTGCATTTATCGATATATTAGTAGCCTCGCTTCTGACACTTGCTGTGTCCTCTTGTGCATGCTGTGGTTGGCATGACGACCCATCTCCTCCACACACATTGCAGCGATCGAGCTTCATACGCGATCCAAGGACCATGTTGCATCCGACTGACTGTACGCAGAATAAAATATACCGAATGAGAAGAGTATCACCATATGAAAGACACACCAGGTTCTTTCACGCACAATGAGTCATGTTATGGAATAAGCTGCCCAGACATTACAAAAATTACCGTGCATTCGCCAGAAATACATCGCCCTTCGATTCCAGTTTCCTTGGTAACGCATTCTGTTCCATCTGCTGCCATGCCAACAGGTTTTACTTTAGCCATATCTTGAGCTGAAGCACACACGAGGTGACAGTCTTTTCCTATAACGAAACGGATCAATTTATATTATAAAAATTTGAACATGATCGCAATGTAATTTGTTTTACAATTGTGAGGAGAAGGAAGCCTCTTTTGCCAAACGTGGCACTCAGTTAAATTTGGCACAATATTTAATTATTTCTTTTCGTTCAAATTCTCTGTCGAGGCTCCTACAAAAATTATCCGATAAATAAAACGAATACAAAAAGACAAACATTACAAAACAAATATTTATCTGTTAGAGCTACTGTATATGCTGATAGGTGACATTCCTCCATCCTCATCTGCAAAACGCCTTTCAGCTACGTACAATAATTTAATAAATTTTATGTTCCTTAATTATCTTAATTAATAATGTTCTTAGAAGTCTCTTATTATGTTTTGAATTTAAAATAAAGATATTTCAATTATTTCGCATATCAGAAAATCCTAATGAAATGTACTGCTATAGTGAATGTATTTATAAATGCCCCTCCACGGTGCTTTAGTAGAAAAATTTTATCACAGAGAACCAATCTGTGCGGAGAACAAAGCTACTTGATTTATAGAAATTGTCTTTGTTTGACGTTCGATTCCCAAAGGACATTCGAAAATTCGTCAGCCGTCAAATATGGACAGCAAAAGGGTTTTTTATCTGGATTTCCAAGCATGCCTCTCAGCCAATCAGATTGTGTCGAGCCACTAATCGAATGTTTTATATAGTTTGTTCTCTAAGTTGTGTTCATTACCTTCAACCGCTTTTTGCCAATCAAAGTTCACTCCTTTGTCAAATCCGCTGCTAGACTGACACTGCAGTGTTCGGAAATCGACTGTGGCATTTTCACAAACCTACAGAAAATAACAGCAAACCCCGAGAAGTTGATATTAAAATGTTTAGTAAGTAATCTTTAAACGTAAGATCATGTATTAATTAACTCTATAAGCACTAAATGTATTAGGAAGGTATAGTTATCTTATGTTACTTGCGTACAGAATCTCGCTTGAAATGTATAAACAAACAAGCAAATTCAGAAATAAATAAATAAAACTTAATCTTAAATACAAATGCAATAATATCTTCAATTAAAAAATACCTCTAAAATTACATTCTATTTACGAACTATTTACAAGTAAACATCTAAGGGTTAAAAAAACTAGCCCTATTCCTAAAATTTACACGGCTTGGCTAAAATACCAATATTCATCAAGAGAATTACTGGCAATGGTGCCCAAGATGCTGATGGCGTTTCCACGCAAATTTGTCCTTAAGGGATGACCCATGATCATATAATGTAACCAAATTACTTGCTATTCACACTTTCTATATTCAATTGTTCTGTATTTTGTTTACGATATGGTCTAATTATATACTCATACTCATACGTAGCTCCAGTTCCAAATCTTAAACTACCATTTGTATCAAGCCGTGGTATTTCTAAATAAATAACCTAAGTGATACTTTAAGCATTAAGATCAGTATCTTTGTGGTCTAAAAATGTCTAATACAATATAATTAATTTCCAAAACATTGAAAACTATAAAATTACTCTAGAAATATTTACAATACTTACTACTAAACTTATTTATTTGTGGTCTTGGTTGACATCTGTCGTCGCTTTTGTCTCACAGCACAACCAAACATACATTTGTTGCTAATGTTATGTGGTTTTAGATGTAAAGGGCTTGAATTGAGAAAATTTCAGCAGCAAAATACGATAAAAACACGGTATTTTCGACTGTAAAACTGGTCAGTAGCCGCACTCCAGGGGTCCATTGTCGCTTTGACCGCGTGTCGTATGGACTTATTTGCTTAACATCTTCAAATAAAGAGACACTTGCATACGTGTACATTTGCAAATTTCCGTGCATGCAACATGGAGTTACTCACTCGTTCGCTGCATATCTTGTACTCCCTCGCGTCTCCTTCACAATATTTCCCGCCATGCTTTGGTCTGCAATTGAACATCAATTAGCTTTTTTATATACTATATTGCAAGTCTCCCAAGCTATAATTTTCAGAATAATTTAATAAATGATCTCAACATCATTTCAGCAAATGCATTAACTCATAAGAATGTTTCACGCTTTACAACTGACTCAAACAAGATCTAGCCTCATTTTGTAAACTAAAAGCTTCTACTGATGATGATGGGGGTAAATCTAGACTGAAGAAGAGTCTGATAAAATGCAGACAATTATCCAAGGCAAATTTCAAGCAATTATTGAAGGTAAATCTCAGGCAATTATCCGAGAGAGTATACATTTTATTATCTGATAGCCACTTAGATGTCAAAGTTTATTCGGTTGTGATGATATAAATATTGTAACAATTAATTTTGATAGTCGTAAGATTAGGCCTGTTTTGACTGTAATAGTTACTTGAAGTATTTTTTTTATCCAAATTACGTTTTTATCTAGTAGTTGAAAGTAAAATGTATTTTTCAGATAAACATGGTGAATGAAATTCCGTTATGTTTCGGTTGTAGCATTTAACGGATGTTTCATTGATGTTGACTACATACTTTGGAGATTGGCATTGTCTCTCCCTGTGTGAGATTCCCCCGCCGCAAGAACGAGAACACGATGTGAATGGTGCCCAGGCTGTCCAGCCTCCATCGACGGCATCCTCTCTTTCGTTACCCAATGGACTACAAGAGCCATGTTTGCACCACTGAGAACAGAAATGAAACGGAAATATCCTTGGATCATATCAATGTATTAGTTACATTATTGATTATTCGGCGAAATTAAATGTAAAATAAAATACAGTTGTATGTATAATCGTTTTAATGCTACATAACTGTATAATTTAAAGAAATCAGATAATCGATCGTCTAATTTATAAACTACAAGAAGCTGTAGTGGCTGACGCATGTCTTTTGTTATGTAAATATCTATGTCGTAATTAACGTAATCATGTCGACTGTAATAAGTCACCGCGTCAAGCTGTAATTATCCTCTTTCGTTTCTATCTCTCGTTGTGTCAAGACCTTGTGTTGCTGCGTCCGTGACATAGAGCTCTGGCTACTACGGACATAGATCCCTTCGCCATCTCTCCCTGTCACGGCCAGCTTCCTACCAAATATATTCAAACAACCAACAACCATCGTATTTATACATCTTCTTAAATGGCACAAAGCTATCGTCACCCTTTCTTGCCACTTTTGCGCCTGTACGCTCAGTCTATTTGACATGAAAACAGCCAGAACATTTCCAACATGCGCTAAATCACACAGAAAATTATTCCATTGAACCGCAAGAAAGCAATCACGAGCCAGACAGTTGAACAAGGAACACACGCCGGAGAGACGGAGACAATCTTTCAAAAGTTGCTTATCCAATTTTATAAGAACATCGATAACGTTCATTTTATGGTTGATACAATTTATCTGTGTTAAATCAGGCGATTTATAAAGAAAAGCAATGTAAATTAAATTCCTGATTTCAAAAACTGGTTTGCTCTATAACAAACTATATCGCTCTAATGACTCAAAATTTTCTTCACTAGGTCGATATTTTAGGCCGTATATATTTCGATTAGACAAAAATAATGCAAATATTATTATTAATATTTTAGTATTATTTTGAGCCATTAATAATTCGTATGCGCTGTATGTTGACCTACCTCGTTACCATACAATTTGTAATCTCGTTTCAGTGTTACAGTACAGTTAAAAGGTTCTCACGTGCCTGACTGTGTTGTAACCGATTTGTGAAAACGTTACATCAAATATTTCGTCAATTAAATAAGTACTTAATTATTCGTGTTTGTGATTTAAGATCCATTTGCCACAAAATCTTTCAGCTTTCTCATCACTATAATCTGCTATAATCTATTATCTTCTCCGTGCAAAAAAGCTTTGTAAGCTTATCGGATTTTCAGATTAAATGACGATTGATTGATTGATATAAGTGTCATTTGAATAATGTAAACCAATCAAGAGAAGCGAGCCTTTTGTTTCCAAGAAAAACTGGATTTCAAATCATAACTCTATAGCCAATCAGATTGTGAGAAGCTAATCGAACGCTTTATAATGATAAATCCTGTAGCATACTGACCATAAGACCTTCTTACATGTATCCAACCCACTTGCAGTACGATATTTATGTCGACTGGACTTTTGTGTACTGGGGAACGCACCAGTACATTCAATATCTAAGACTTGAAATACTGTATCATCTGTGAGGAACTATTACGGAAACTAAGATTTAATTACGCAATGTTAACTGCATTTTTATCCATAGTCGTATTGTCTTTCTTCTCAAAGTGAAATGATTGTCTTGGCTATGACGTAATCCCGCAACACCAAAGATGGCGTCTCCAGGGACAACGGTCGAAGGCACTGAGTGGGGCTCAGATCGTGTTCAGACAGGGGCACGGGCTTAAAATTTGGTACTGGAATGTGCAAAGGCCTGCTGTAGGATCCAAGGGCTAATTTCGAAACAAATTCAACTCTTTTCCTTCATATTAATATAGATTTTCATTTTATTTTCACCAAAAGTTTGACTTTGGCCGAAGCTACAGTAGCTACAGTCTGGATCCTCCCCTGAAATCCATCAATATAATTATTACAATCATTTATGCTGTACTAAACAAACCTTATTTTTTCCACATATTGTTCCATCGACAGCAGGTTTCCTCGTTCGTGTGCAACTATGTTGACCAGGAACGAGGCAAAGAAGCTCCGAGCAGATCTAACATCAAGGAAGACAATAGCCACAATCAAACTAGACATCAGTTAGAATCCCTCCTCTACCAAACAATCACTCTGTATCTAGAGATAATTGAGATTACAATATTATACAAAAGTTAGAATCCAAATGAACTTATCTACTGTCAGAAACTTATATGTTATAAAATGTGGCAGGTTTTTTGTTTACTTTTTCAAACCTTAAACTTTTGAAATAGTTCCTCCCAAGTGTTATATTAGGCAAGAATCATGAAATCTTAAAGAATAAAGAAGACAGCGTAGTTTTCCATATGCAAGATGATTCTTATGTTAGAAGACAAGAACGCAATGCCTTGGGTCGCCGCAGTCTCGTAATCATGAGAGACACCACGAGGCTCGTCAGGAAAACACTATGACAACACTACAGCAGAATGATTATATAACACCGAGTAAATATAGGAGACTACTTGCAATGTACATTGCAAATATTTATAGTTGGATCCTGATAGATTTCCCGATTATCTGTCATTCCCTATTATTAACGCAAATCGTGATCAACCGGATTCATCTGTGGAAGTATAGCCGGAAATAGTAACAAATACTGTACAATCAACGTCTAAATACTTTTTCAATGTATAAAATCAAAGTCTAAATACTTTTTCAATGTATAAAATCAACGTCTAAATACTTTTTCAATGTAT
>OFHS01006206.1:0-10008 GCA_900245855.1 Calvadosia cruxmelitensis | reverse complement strand
CTCTTCGATGTTGTCGCCATCCTGGTCACGGCACCAAAATGTAACGCGCGTGCAACAACGATAAGAAGAGACACAATCGGTCGGTGAACTCAAACAAGTCTTACGAACAACTGGCAACTCTACATTTGTCTAGACTAGTTATTACCACATTACAACATTATCGGACACGAAGCAGACACGATGGGACACACGAGTATTAAGGGACACAAGGGACATTACACTAGCAAATTTTGATGCAATGTGGACAGCATTATTATCATACCACTTGGCAGCAGCAATTCCGGCATTGGGGTCAGATCGGTAATCCAGCGATCCTCTGCCTGAATTTTTCATTTCTTGGTTGCTCTTCAGAGGGCACCCAGATGCAGCCGGTTAGTATAGTAATAATACAATTGTGCATTTGCCGTAAGAGGTCAAATGAACGCATCAACGAAGCAACCTTGTACTGCTTAGCAAAAGTGGGTGAAAAGGCTAATCTACGAATTTATGACTAAAAATAACAACTGAGCAGTTCGTTTGAAATTTAAGAAATGGCTAAAAGAGGAACTGACTTGTTTGTTTGAAATTCAAAAACTAAAACGTTTGTAAATTAGTTAAAAAGATAGAATCCCGTCGATCTCCAGCTGCTTCATGTAGGTGTGTCGCATGGCCACGCCTCTCCTGAATAGCTCTGTTGGCTGATTTGCGGGATGAAGCAGAGTGGCAAGGGGAGTGCCGGGTCGTCGAAGTGAGTGGTATGCTAGCGCTAACCGTCTCCTTTTCACCAATTCTGCGGGTTAGTATGCAAAGTACCACATGCTAGAATACCTTTCCTGGACAGATGCATCAGCAGCTCTAATGTTGTGAACCAGTTGTCGAAGTACAAGAGATGTCCGGAATGTGATGGTAGTTCACAGCATAGTCTGGCGACAACTTGGGCACACTTCCACATACAGTCGAACTCTCTTAATATCCCATCGCTTAATATCCCATCTCGCTTAATATCCCGCAAAGCCAATTTTCACTTGCTAGTTGCCGTACAAACTCTTATTTTCTTACCTCGCTTTATATCCCCTCGGATAATGTCCCATCTCGCTTAATATCCCACTAATTTCTTCCGAATTTCCTGCGAAACTCGCTTATTGTCCCGTTTTAAAGATGTCTTACAATGTATCTAAACTTTTCTAAACATTTTGCATTGATGGATTCAGGCAACATGTCACTTTTTCCTCTGCCAGACTCACTGGTTAGTTGTGTTGCTGTTAAAACTAATGCTAATCGCCATCAATTGTTGTTAATTAAAATGTTCTTCTTTGCTGCTACCAAAATGTTACGATTCTATGTTAAAACAAAGGAAATTCTTGTTTATACCTAGTCCGGTTAATATCCCACCTCGCTTTATATCCCACTTTTGGTCTGTACGAAGGGCGGGATATTAAGCAAGTTCGACTGTATCAGTAAATTCTATGGAACAGCATAGTCATCCTTTCCAGTATATATAAAATTATTCCGGAAGAGTCTGCCCGGACAAGATTTTAAAAACCCCACGTCATGGACTTTTTAGGATTATACTGTCTGATACCAATGAATTTTGTCTTGGCTGGAATAATCTGTTCATCGATGGAGTGTTTTTCTTCAGGAATTATCAGAATGCATTGGTTTCGAATGATATCCAGCACCGGTCTCATTTATATAAGTTGCCTACTGCATCTAATTAAGTGGACTGTAATAAATTCTCCGCAAGGTGGAGGAACCTTCTCAGTTGTTGGTATTGTTTAAGTGGCATGGCATCTGCGATGGGAGAGTAGCGGAAGGCAGCTGACCAATACAATGTGTACATTGGTAGTTTGACAATGGCCATCTTGAGATGCATACCAATTAGTTGTTCAATCTCTTCTGCGGTTTTGTTGACGGATGACAAACGTTATTGAACACTATAAAGATTAGTTTGTTCAATAATCAGTTGGATGAGAGCTGTTGTGAAGAATAGATGAAAGTACTGCAGTGGGCTTTTACTTGAAGGTAAAATCGGCATATCTATTGTTTAACCACACTGGTACCTCGTCTGTGTTTCCATTCTTCTTCAGATAGATATTGTACTCCTTCCTCGTATTTGTCATGAAAGGCTGGAGCCTTGTCACTTTTTATTCTACATCTTATGTCAGCTTCTGATTTTGTTTTATTCTCAGTCACAAAGTGTTGTGCAGCATAAATTTCTCACGTCTTTCACGGATCTCAACATATCCGCATTTTCTTGCAAATCAAAGGGCTCGATGGCAGATGGCATTACTGGACACAGTAAGGCCAGATTTCCTGAGCTGGAATACAATTTATACAATTTCATCTCTGACATTTCCCCAATAATTTTCATTTTGCGTTGCAATCTTGCACCACTTTCTTGTTGACATCAAACGATCTTCCAGTGGCACCATTGTTGCTTTTCTCAACACAAGCAATCATTTGCAGGTTAAACAAGCAAATAAAACTCAGCAACTCTCATCAACAACCAACCACTTACAGGGAGTAGGGACGCTTGTCCAACAAAGGGAATGTGGTCAACAAAGACACCCATTTTACCCTAGTGGCCAGCGCTAAACTCTTCAATGAGTGCTTTGCTTTAGAGGCTGTCGAAGTTTGACAATCAATGATGCATTAATTATCCAAAGTTGGAGAAAATCGCTTATCTTTAAGTGAGCTTTGATTAAATTCATTTTGTTTTTATTAGTCATCGAATGGATGTACACGACTGGCACTCTTTCCATGTTGAAGTGTTGCTGTGTTACAAAGCGATTGAGCGCTTTTATGTTGATTATCCGTCTCACTTCTGTTTCTCTTGGGAACCAGAAACAGCTGAGAAATAAACTGGTCTGGTTGAGGCGGAACATGGCATGTTGCACCATTCGCAAGTAGCTTTTGAATGTCCATTAGCATATGTTGTCTTTGTGGTTCTTGATAAGGTCAAGGAGTCGAGTGTTGGCGGTGATAGTCATTTTGATGGGTTGGTACGATTTTTGTTCGCTTTGTAGCGCTTTGCTCAAGGTTGTGTCGACCAGGGGATGACCAGTTGCACTTGTCTCTCTGCTGGTAGCTGCTGCGATTTTCGTGCCCTCTAATGGGACGAAAAGGGGCCGAACGTTGTGCTCCTGGTGCTGAGAATGTAAAAAATTATCTTACGGGGTTAGGGTTAGGGTTCCAGACAGGAGATGATTTTGCTGTTGGTTGACGAACGATCATGTTCGTGGCATACTCGGTCATGGAATTTGTCTTGTAAAAGATAGTTGTCTACCGCGCTGGGCTTACAAAGAGTGCAACATCGGTTTGCGTTCAGTAATTTTTGCTGTTTGGACTTAGTGTAACCATGGCTCTTCTAAATATAAGCCCCTCATTCCGGCCTTTATTGTCGTGACCACCGAGGTGGACTAAGTAGCTCTGATCTTGAGATACAAGGCCAGCAGCTCTTGCCACTTCATATCGTCTAGTGTAATTAACTGGGATTTCTCCTAAGAATAGCGATCTTCTAGATGAAGCATAGGAAAACGTGTTAAGTCCAAGCGAACCGCAAAACAAAGAGATTGAGACAGGGGGCACGTGGGAAAAATTATTTTTGGAAAGTGGTACAGTCATTAGCGGCCACCTCTATAGTGCAACCACTTGTGTATAAAGGCCAAAGTTTGCAATATTACTGTATTTACATGTTTACTGGAGGTGAGCTTGCCAGCGCCAGGTATCTTCTTCGCTCGCTTTATATAATTTGCTATTCTATTTTCTGGAAGTCAACAAACACAGTTCAAGTGTTAACCAGCAAATGGATGTACAGTCAAGCTGTCTTAGAGGCCACCTCTATAGAGCAGCCACCTGTGTAAAAAGACCAATCTTCATAACCCCAAAATGACTCTTTCTATAGAAATCAACCAGGGCAGAAAGGCCACCTGTTTATAAAGATTATTTTTCTAGGGTCCCAGAGGTGACCGCTATAGACAGGTTTCACTGTACAATTTCCATTGTTGAACTTGTTAGTTTGCAAATGGTCTCTTGGAAGATATTGATAAATACTAGATTCTAGAACGCTGTCGTCTTGTATCGCCATAATCACGTGACTTGTGTTAGCACAATTGGAAGAGAGAAGGCTACTGCGGCAGACAAATGAATGTTGCTGTGTGCTGCTCAAACTATGCTACACAGTAATAATTCCCTATCCACTGTGCCATGCTGTGTCTATGTTTCCTATCTCGTAGTAAAGGCGAGACTCGTAGGTAAAACATTCAAGGATGTATTTGTATAATAATCACACCAGCTCATATGATAGCAATAGCACCTCTGGGGTGAACTCATTGCGCAGTTGACTAATAGTAATTATCAGTAGGAGGCTAGCATCTAATAGAGGCTACTCCGTATTTAATTAATATAATTATTCCACACAGCAAAAGCACAAAACGCTAGCACAGCGCCCGCCATAGTAAGTGGCTCTGTGGTTTAGATTAATTAAGATACAACGCGCTAAGCAGAGGCCGAACAAACAAACTGATGCTGCTATTAGGAGACTACGCCGTCTCCTCAAGGCGACTGTCGTGAGAAAAGGACAACAGGCTGCCATTTGAAGAAAGAAACATCCTGCCTTTAGTTGGATTCACGAAAGGGCAGAAGAAAGAAACAGGCTGTCAGGATGCAACTACAGCAACAACAACACGTCATGGCAGCGCATATTTACCACAGTACAGTTGGCTACAAAAGATTGCCAACAGCAAGCAACAACAGATCAGCAACAGATAATCTGTCCACAAATTATTGTCAAAAGACCCAATGCAAGCGTAGGTGTCGAAACACAGCAAAGAAAGCCTGCTAACGCCGTTTCGGATTGGGGCCTTTGAAAAAAAAGGCCAGGGGGCGAGCGAGGCGTTTTGTGCCCTGTGCCTGTTGGCACTCAACTAATCGATAGTTCCCAGCACATCAGTGGTTTTTTATTTGTTTCAACTGAAGTTAATGGTACAGCATAATACGTTGCGGTATAGAGTTACAGCTACTTTAAATAAAACATTAACTAGCCTAATTTTAAATATAAAAATGGTCCAGATTCTGTCCTTTTGGAATTGCATTGATTATGCGGCACGCATTCTCTCTAGCCAGAGTGATCGAGAAACCTGATAAAGCCAAAACTTTGCTTTTTTGTCGCCTGACCATTTGTTCATTCGATTTCCTAGTTCGTCAATCACAGCCATTACCTCTTGCGCCCAGACTCCAGTTGTTTCAACGCACAGAGGAATGAAAAGTAACTGTTGTCAAGGTTAGAGTATTTCGATCTTTATTTGGTCTCACCTTTGGCAGCTATGGCACCTGCTGATAAAGCAGAATCCTTAACATCGGTGGTTGTAGCGGCACAATGCGGTAGAGGCAGATCAGAGGCCGTTGTTCCAGGAATAGCAAGCTGTGGTACCGCCGGGTGTTCCATGTGCTTCGGCGCCATGTTGCGATGCCGCCGACTTGGAAAGCGATTGCGGCCGTATGACTGAGCCCCTCCGTGTGGAAGCTGTTGGTGAAGTCCAGCACCAACCAATCGGTCAATTGAGCAGCAGCAACCTGCTCGCAGGATGCTCGATCATATGCCAACCAGGCACGGCCAGCAAACAAGTGGTACGTTCGAACAATTAACAGTTTATACATAGATAAGTCGCGCCAGTGATAAGGGTTGTAGTGCGTTATGACATATAAATTGTGAACGCCTCCAGTCAAGAGACAATGTCCTCAGTTTTACAGCGGGTACGCCTTGTTGTAGGGGTAAGAGCAAGGCGACAGTTGACAAACAGTTGTGAGGAATTCGCAACTTCAATAGCATCGCTAGTAGTCAGATTGCCAAGATCAATAAATTTGCCGCTAATAACGGAAGCGACAATGTTTGCCGAGACTGGAGAACAACCAGGTCCAAGAATAAATGCCTGCAAGGCATCAACATTGGGGAATACATTTGCTGCAGTAGAAACAACCGGGCATCATGAGACATGATGGGCCAAGAGTGATGTCAAGAAAGCCGCAAGGGCGTCAGCAGAGGCAGAGGGCAAGGAAAGCTTGGATAAGAAGGAAGGAAGGGACGACACAGCGGACATACCTGCACCCCAAAACGACTGGTATTGCTGCGAGGTTATTGGGGCAATTGAGACATCGACGATGGTTGAGGCACAGTGTTTGAAGGGACAAGCATGATCGCCTGGACAGCTTTCTCGATAATGGCTTGGCAATCGCTGGAGGACAAGACCAAAGGAGCAGGGGTGAGCTTGTGGCTCGACACGACGGGATTGGTGGCAGGGAAGGTATTGGAATCTTGACTATTGTGAGTTCGTCCAGGCATGATGGCAGTAGGGATAAAATCAGCAATTCAATTGCACAAGCAAGTAAAATTCCCGAGCTGTACAGCAAGCTGGCAATCGAAGAAATGAATGTACCCCACCCACAGACTATCAGCCCGTTCTTGTGAGGCCCTGGGTTCGACCAAAGGGGAAGGTCATCCACACCTTTCACTCAAAGTACAGGAAACATCAATTATGACTCACTCATCACCAGTGCCCTGCCAATCAGTTCACAATCGAGACACCATCTGATCAGGTGTACAGTTTAAAATTGCCTAAATAGATGTAACTTTTTTTCTTTTCTCAAAATTGAGAAAATGTTGCAGTTTTACTTGGTTTCTACTTGTCTGGTTGCCCTGGTAGCAACATGCCTGTGGTGGAGCGAGTGTTTTCCTTAATGAAGAACCTGAAGAATAATTTGAAAAATTTACCTGTTCATAGCAACAGATGTTTTATTTACAACAGACAACTACAATATGACCTCTGGCGCTTAGCTTCTATTTAGTAATTGCTCCGATCGGCTCATTTTATGTAACGTCCCGTTTAGATAAAATGTATACCTTGGTAATTTGTCATGCTATTGCTCATACTGAGCCCATCCTTCCATCAAGGTGAGCATCATTGCCTTGTTGCATCAGAGGAAGGCAGCTGGCATCAGAGGAAGGCAGCTGACATGAATACATGATGTATTTCTTTTGGTGAAGTTATGATACGTTCACATTTCGTTTGACTTGTTCTGGTGGAGGAGACGCTATGTCATTGCATTACCAGTTGTTTGAGAGGCGACGGCAAACCGCAAAGCGTGGTTTCAACTGGATTCTGGCATGATTGACTGCGACAAAATGTAAACACAAAGTGTAAATAAATAAATAAAAAGAAATATATAGTGCAAGATATATACAATAGCAGAGTACAAAATACGTTTCTCACGTCAGTGACTTTTTTCAGCGTCTCAAATGTGCTTTTTCTTTAGTTTACAATTGTGCCTAACAAAGGAATAAAAAATGACAAAGATTTTTTGTATTTTGTCTTTGTTGTTCTATTAAATTAAGTGGTGCCTAATCCACTTTGTTCAGAATTGATTCACAAGGCTCTAGTCATCATGGGCTCTCCTTGAACGGTCTTTGGGTACGTTGCTGCTGGCACTTTCAATGAGCAAATGATTTCGCGTTAGATATGCCCCATCATTCGTGTCTGACGATAGTGGGGCCAATGACCAAGAATTTACTAGATTTCCAACTTTACACAGGAACGTTGCCAGCTCATCTGTGCTCAGCACTTTGTTGCCAACAGCTGATTGTAGTGCCAATAAAGTGTTGAAGCTCCACTTGATACCTTTTTGACTCACGGTTACTATGGTAACCCGTGGGTCTATGCGGTTGGTGGGGTTTGGTTTGATTTTTTTTTCATGTAGTGTAAAGTTCCGGTAGACCCATACTGCTCTTCGGGAATTCAATAGCAAGCTTTTGTTGCCAGAATCGTTGACGCAATATGCGGATAATGAAGTCGGCATGCCTTTTCCTTTCCGACTAGGGAAATCTTTGCAGGATTTTGTTTGAAAAGCTTGGTGAGCGACGTTCAAAAGTAAAAGATGTGCAACAAAATCTTCATGGAAATCATTTCAAAACTAATTTAGCGATGACTTCCAGGCATGGAAAATGTTCTGTGAAGTCTGTATTACCATAATGTTGTCTCGGCATGTTGGTGTGCGTGATTTCGAAGACAGATTTGCTGTTACACGGCTCGTGTGTTGCTTTCTTAGCTGAAGCTCGATTCTGTGTTATCATCTATAGTTTGTTGGCGGCGTTGCCCTCAGAACTCTAACAAACCTTGTCAAAACAGTACCAACTGTAATAAGATGACAGACGTATCCTTCTGGTTTGAGTCATATTTTGTTTCCATGTCAGAACTCATAGCCGTTTTTCATCCTCTCTAGTTCTCTTTGTGCTCCCACAAAGTTGGTTCTGTTATCTGAAACAATCTGTTCTAGTGGTGTCAAGGCTGTTATTGTTTAATTAGCTGAAGAGTACAGTGTAGCGAGGAAGTTGTAGCAAAACAGTAATAGACAGGCCTAGCACAAAGTCATTCTTCAGCAATTCATCTCCTTCAGCGTGAGCAAGAGTGGCCAAACGACGCAAGTCTGACAAAAACACGTTGACAGCCTCGCCAACTGGCCAGTGGCGGGAGCACAGCTGTGCGTAGGCCATAGACGGGTGGCAGAAAAGGCTGATACCAAGCAAGCTTTTAGCAGTGACAAATCTGCTTATTGTGCTTGTGCGGAATGCAATAATAACAATGGTGAAAGAAAGACGAGTCAATGTTATGGGTGATTAAATTCTTCTGGTAAACTCAACGGAGGACTGCGGTTGACTGAGACTATGTATAGGATTACATATTGGCTATCTACATGAAAATGAGGTTATGGATTAATTGAGAACGAAGTAAATTACGTGTACGCTACAGAGGTCCCCCGGGCGGGAGACGGAGTCGTAACAGTAGTAAACGTAAATGGTAAATTCTAATTAACTTATGAGTAGAGTAGGAAATTGTTTTTGGATGATCGCTAAACTAGACACGACGTCCTGAACGCGTACGAGGTCCATTCATAGTGGAACGAGGTGCGGTAGTTGTGATTGAAGCGTCATTGTCTGACAGATGTGACGTAGAGGGTGATGAATCGTCAGTTTCGGACGACGTCGTAAGACGTGGCAATGAAGGATCAGGAACAATAGGAGAAATGGCGATAATCGAAGAAGCAGATGATGATGACATAATAGTAGTAGGAGTGGTGGGTTGCCATAGTGAAGTAGGAGGTACAGGAGGCGATGGAGGTGGCAGAACGGCAGATTTGAGGCGGTCGATGGAGACGGTTGAGCTTTTTCCGTGAACGTCAATTTGGAAGGTTTTGGGAGTGCGAGAGATGACGCGGTAGGGACCTTGATATAGGGCTTCAAGGGGTTTCTTGACGCGATCGATTCGAAGCCAAACGTGAGTACAGGTCTTCAATTTTGGATCAACGTAAGAAGGCGGAGGCTTGCGGACAGTGGGCGTTGGTTGGAGGTGAGGTAAGAGGTAGCGAAGTTGACGAACGAGGTAGGCAGGTGATGTGATGTTGGTGGCAAGGATAGGCGGAATAAGAATGTTTTCGCTGGTGAGGATTGTGAATGGTCAAAATCCTTCAGCGTCGAATGCCATGCGCATGGCGAATAGAGATATCGGCAGTCGATTGAGCCAATCAGTGTTACTTGCTCGGAGGATGGTTTTAAGTGTGCGATGACTGCGCTCAATTTTGCCATTAGACTGAGGATGATAGGAAGTGGTGCGTACACGATGGAATCCGACGATTGAAGCAAGATGTTTTCGAAATAAAGTAGATTCGAATTGACTGCCTCGATCTGAGACGACATATAAGGGTACACCAAAACGAGATATCCATGTAGCAACGAAGGCGTTAGCAACGGTAATGGCGTGAATGTCTGGAAGAGGAACAGCTTCTAACCAACCGGAGAAACGATCAATCATGGTTAACAAATGGCTTAAAATTAACGCAGCACTAAAAAAGCGGGCTTCAGCACTAAAAAATGTGAATGGCGCACTAAAATATATGCCTTCTACACCTAAATATATGGCTTAAAATTAACGCAGCACTAAAAAAAGCGGGCTTCAGCACTAAAAAATGTGAATGGCGCAC
>OFHS01006205.1:0-10429 GCA_900245855.1 Calvadosia cruxmelitensis | reverse complement strand
CTGTCGTGCCAGCGGCCAGGTTGTTGAGGCTTGCAGTGTTCAATCACGGGGTCACCAATGTAGGATATGTAGGTTGTTGTGTGTAGATCGAAGACAGAGGCAGGTAGATGTAGTTGCAGATATAATTGTGGCAGATACGACGGAGGATAGCCAGCCCGTCCGAAGGCTCGAGAGTACAGATTGCAAGAGAGTTGACATTACGAAATACAAGACATTTATAGCGACTGACGGAGGGCGCTGATTGGCGGTCTGAGTTGTGACGTAAATGCTTGATGAGACCGCCACAATCTCACGAATTCTGTTTGCAAGGACAGGAATTTGCACGATAACACAGCATGCAATTAGCGAAAAAGAAATTATGCTCGTTTCACTGCAAGTTAATAATTAACGTTGGTAGATGTTGGTAGAGCTTCAGGGGTGCTTTCTGTTTTTATTATTTTGCTTGAATTTAATAATTATTTTAAATAGATGATTCTGTGAGTTTTTCATGTTATTTACAGTGGAGTCGAGATCTTTCACACAGTGCTTCATTTCCTTGATCTGTAGGCCAACAGATCCTTAACACATCTATTGGAAAAGTGGTCCTGCCTTGGCATACTGTACGGAATTTTTGATATCATTGTCATTTGACAAAGCGCAGCCCTATTGCATGTTGTGATGCAAATGTTTTCTGGCTCGTGATATTGAGTTGAAATCAACAATCTTGACAGGCAAAAACATTCCTTGAAACTGATCATCATTGACAAGAGTACTGCTGATTGCGTTTATAACAAAGCATTTTCCTGGCTTTTTCACCTGTGGCAGCGGTCAACTCAACTATATACTGAAATGCATTGGGACTGTGCATGGCGTATTGCATCAAGAACAGTTGTCTGCTCTGTTTTGTGGCGCTCTGTTCTTCACACTCAATTAATCATCACCACGACACTTTTCTCAAAATTGGGACAGGGGCAATTATTGATGACAAAATCAGAAATGTGATTATTAAAATTATTAAAATACAGCAGGACTCCTTACAATTATGGGCGTGGCTACTTCCCTGAAATAGGCGTGTCTTTCGACCCAGAAGAGCTATCCTGTTTTCAGTGTTGCACATTTTTAGCTGCTACTGTATAGCATAATTATTTGAGACAGGAGTTTAAGTGACAGCGGAGTATTGTCCTCAATCCTCTGTTCTACCGGCTACGGTCTACGGAGGTCATTAAGGTGTTGTATCTTGTAGCTTTTTCAGACACCGGAACAGTTGTCAAAATTTGGCCAAAAATTATGCTTAATGAAATTGCAGTAAAAATTTCTAGAATACATTTTCTAGCATATGACATGTTAAGACACCAAACTTATAATTATACAGTATAAGTAATGTTAAATATCATAAATCACAGATACGACAGGAGCTGAAAGAGCCAGTAATTGAGTTTATCAATAAATTAGTTTTCATTTTACCTTTGTAGGTTTACGCTGGACGTACTAAGCTTGACTTTGCTCAATTCCTCCTCCAGAGATTCCATGTTGCTCTAGCCTGCAGATCTCTTCGCCTGCCATTATGGACTATAGCGGTGAAGTTGCCTAGCAACGTTTTCATGATCTAGAGGCTAAGCTGGACTACGAGGATAATTCGAGATGCTGGATTTCTATTCTCAAGTTGTGTGACCACTGACCGAGAAGAAACGGGACGTGTCCGCTATATATTCGCAGGCTTTTTGTTTTGGCTTCGGGAGATCCAATTATATCAGAAGTGTTTCAAAATAGCGGTACTACAATTTTAATAATGAATTCTTCCGTCCTTTTGAGAGTGGTTGCTTCGTCGGTATCTATTGCCAACAAAGCAGGACTCGTCATCAGAGATATCCTTCGAACCGGCGAACTCGGCATTGTTGACAAGGCAAGTATACTTCTAGCAATTTTTCGTTTTTGTAATAATGTAAATTTATGAATAGGTTGTTTAAATTTACTTTTCACAGAACGTATTTTTTGTAGGTGTAACTAGTTAATTTTTCTCAAAAGACTTGCATTGGTGGTGGTTTGACTAAATGAATAAAATCATCTCCGGAAATTTTTTACTTGCCACTTGGCAAATTAAAACTTTGTGAGTCGAGAAATTCAACATTCACGATTAAGAGAATGTCTTGTGAGCCTCAGATTCTGTTTATAAATTAAAAACAAACTAGCTGGTTGGCGCTGCTAACGCAGCTGCGTCCTGCGTCATTGCTTCGCTTTGTAGCAGATGTCAACCTAATCCCTTATAAGCCACAGTTCTCGTTTTTAGCCCAGAAAACAGTATCTCCAAGAATTTTGAAAGTGCATATACGGATTGTGAAGTCTCAACGGACTCTGGTAGAGAAAAATTCAATACTCCGAGTGCATCAGCTTAACACCTAGATCTGTTATGCTACTTGAAACAAGATAATACATCCATAAGAGGCAATTATCCAGAAAGAAATGTAAATACTATACTTAAACTATTTATGGGACATTAACTGATACGTTGTTTACATTAGAGAGTTTCAGATCAGCGCGACGACGATGGTAATAATCACATGATTTTACGGAAAACCGCTGAGATCGTTCTGCGTTCGTTGCGCTCGAATCAAGCATTCAGATTGGAAGCAACGGCGACAAGATAGAAAGCGAAAATAAAGATGGTTTGAGCGCCAAGCAGCAAACCCCAAAAACAACCAAACAGTAAACAGTTCTGTGGTTTTACAGCGAATAGTGGGTCGATGAGAAACAACAAGTGATGTGTCTCGGCAATTCCAAATCGGTTGTAACTTATAAGGGTCTTGGTTCTTGTGGAAAGCTGTAAACTAGTGATCATGACCCAGTTTTGCACAGAGAGTGAATCGCGGAATTTAGAAACAAGCATGTGTAAACATTCCTAACAGATCGACGAGAAGAATAAGCTATCGTTGCATAAGTCACACATATGCAACGATGCTTGCATATGTATGACTTATCTGCCAACAAAAATAACACAATGGTTCGTGGATCAGATGTTCACCAACACAACACGCAATCCAAGGAGGCACTGAGGAAAGGGAAAACCAAAACCAACTGGGGAAAGCTGACATCAGAAAACAGTGTTATCAACGAATGGAACATTTTACCTAAATATTTAAAATTAACAACAAGAAAGGACATTTTTAAACAAACCTAAATACTACGAATGCTTTCAGTAGGTTGATTTTTAAAGTTGATAATTTCATTAATTTTACTGCATGCTAACTGATTTTTATTCATATTTCGATTTGCATATACTGTAATTAGCCAATTCAAATGTTTATATCTTTGTATGCCTTTTAATTTATACAGTGCCCTATTGAAAATCACATTCGTGTGAATAGGCCGACTGTCAAAATATTGAAATTACAACAACAAAAAATACATTATCATCGCCAAAGAAGAATATACATTTTGCATTTGAAACAGCCACGAATTAATCTGGACATCCAAATTCGAACGGCGCTGATTTAACCATGCTCATAACACAATTTGTAAACATTCTAAGTCGATCGGCGAGAAAATTCCGTTTCTGTGTTTCCACTCCTCGGCTAGAATGGCTGTTTTGTTCATATTTGGTGCACATGAAATTATGTAGATATGATTTTAGGCAACTAATGTAACAATGAATATTTCAGATCTAATCGCAAAGTCATTTCCAAGATTGAAAATACCAGCTCGAGTTCTTTGCAAATATAATGCTCTTTTTGATGGATATGAGTTCATATATGAGCTTCCTGTGCTTGTCCTTTCCACTGTTTCTCCAAGAATGGTGGGAATTGTCCAAATTTCAACTTCTAATGTTGATCGACATTGCTTCGTTTTGCACGACAAAGATTTCAAAATTTGAGTCGTCCACTAATGAGGACAACGCAAAGTTCAAAAGGTGATTCCCGCCAAAGTTGCGCAATAACGCTGTGCCAGGGCTGGATCCAGGGGGGTTCTACGGGTGCAATTGCACCCATCAAAGTTTTCCCATCAACATAGTAAATTCGTTTTTAAAGATGCAGTACTTAACGCTAAGCAGAAAAAGATGATAGGGCTATATTGTATGTTTTGTTTTCTTTGGAGAGACATCTCCATGACTAAATTGAGAGAGAAGGAAGCAGAATCTCGCAAGGCATGAACACCAAACGTTGTTACTCGAGTATCGTAAAGAGCCTTTGAATAAAGCCTTTGATTTAAAAGATAAATATAAAAAACAACAGAACTTTATATTTAAATGTTTATTTTTAACTCTTGTCCTGCTTATAAAACTAGTTAAATGAAGACTTGAAGTCGCTTTATTGATTGCTGATCGGTTGATCTCTAGGGACTAACTATCTGATTGGTTATATGTTGCTACGTTTGACTTGTTTTGGAAATATGTATACACGTTAATAGCAGGGCTTAATTATTTAAATGTTCTGCAAAGAATCGAAGCACAAAGAAATAGTTCAAGATTGAATAGATTCAAATAATCCTGGTCCAAACAGCATCTTCACAAACCGGCCTATTTTGACTCACAATTGCTATGGTAGTTGATACAATGATAATGACTTGATAATCATTGTTTCATTGCCAGGCTCAAGCAAATCCAAAGAACTATGATCCTCAAACAGAAGCCGATAGAGCAGCACAAAAAATCATTGTTGGATCGCTGACAAAACAATTTGGTGGATTGAAGATCATCGGAGAAGAGGTAAGAACATGACGGGATGTCGAGCAGACAGACAAAGTAAACGCCGCGGCGAATTGAAAACCATAATTTCGATTTTGTCAGATTTATTTTCCGATTCCAAAGTACCAATCACTCCACTCGATATCTCGACACTCGATCAACTAATTAACTTTTTCTCTTCATCTGTCTAATCACTTGATCATGCTGAATTTCCATAATTTCCAACCAGGCTAAATCTATTAATTTTTAATGTTCCCATTTGAAACTACTACACATGACCTGTAAAATGCAAAATATCTACAAACAGATCATAAATTAAATTAAATCTTAAAATGAGTTAAACTGTTTAAAATACGATTGTAGTTGATAATGAATGTTTTCCTGAACATGTGGCGGTGGTTTTTGAAGTCCTTGTTTAATGATGTGGAATTTTGCTGGCAGCTGAAAAGACGATTCACAGCAGCCAAGCGCACTGGACTTCCGTCTTTTGCACCAATGCTTCATCTACAGAATGAGATATTTCTGACTTTTTCCAAGTTGCAAACTTGTAGGAACCTAGTTGTGGATGACCTCAGCTTCTTGTGAGCAAGGTCACCATAGTAATTGCCCTACCTTAGCTGTATCTATGATGCAAAGCAGCTGTGCCACTACTTCCTAGCGATGTCCCATGGCTAGAATCCATTAAAGCAGATGAACCCTTGTCCTGCTATTGACGTGTGTACACGATTTTGAAACAATTCAAAAGTAGCAACATTTAACCAATCACATAGTTTGTCCCTAGCGATCAATCAATCAGCAATCGATAAAGCGACTTCAAGTCTTCATTTAACTAGTTTTATGAGCAGGACAAGGGTTAACTACTGTTTTATTAGGCAACGAGTAAAACGAGGCACCCGAGTTGCGCATCATAGAACATAGTAATTGGATGGAGGAATCAGAGAAATGCTGTATTGACTGAAAAACTCATCGAAAAGGAAGAATATTGTTATTTTCTTAGCATAAGGTCACCGATAATGTACACTCAAGCAAACACAAGGTCTCTCCGTGAACACATGTGTTCAACACGACGGGTAACACACTCACTGAAAGGGACAAAACGCTGTGATTATATAGCAGATCTATAATTAGTCTGTTGGGGTACGTGCTAATAATGAAATGATTGTACAATGCAGCCTCGTTAATATCACTATGGTTTCCAACCAAAAATCGTGATAATAAGCGGGTCTTGATATTAAGAGGGTACAAATAGTTGATTCAGACAGAGCTTGGATTCCAAACTGAAGTGACATTAGCGGGTTGTGATATTAACTGAGGTGATATTAACGGGGTTACACTGTAGTAGTAAGCTGGGGGTGCATAGTAAATTATGGTGGAAGTATAATTATCCAAGCAATTCTGTAAGCACGGAGCATGGCGTTTTAGGGTGCAAGTACAGTAAAAATTATGTATAGAAGATTGAATCGTACACAATGTAACATTTTCATCACCTTATTATGCACAAATTCTAACTCAAAGGGCTTAGATATAGTCTATTTTAATGGAGCTAATTGATAGTTAATAAGCATAAACATCAAGCATTGTAAAGCAGTGTTAAGCGAGGGGTTTTTGAAAGTCAGCTAAGCATCACCTAAACACGTCACCTAAAATTCTCAAATTTTGCTGGGACCCCGCAACCCAACGTATAGTTCCAGCCTCACAATCCTCACAATATTTTACCCAATTCAAAGCAGCCCTACAAACCCCAAAGTACCCTCACAGTAGTGTTGAATTATATCCTTTGTAGGGTGGCAGTTGCAGCCTGCTTACTCTTTTTGACGTAAAGTTATTTTTAACAGTCTGCTCTGATGTCTGTGAAGGTCTATTGCCCAGGTTACATCATTCTGCTTCTATTTAGCAAATATATTCAGCTTGTGGGCGAATAACTGCCCTTTTCTGTATTGTAATGCAACTTTTTGATCCTTTGACATTCTTTGTCACTTGTATAGGACGACTGTGACAAGGTGGATGATGACGCGATGCTTGTCACTGCTTTAGAAGACTCCGTTCTCAGCCAAACCTGCCCATCAAATTTGGCCGGAATAAGTATCGAAGATGTGAGTTTCATTTCCCTTGATCAAAGTATTGATTTTTATAACTGTTCCTACTTTTATGAAATCCAACGTGCCATGTGAACATGAACTGGACTACTGTAGGCGTATTCCTTATCTTGTCAACATTGGTGTTCTCATTAGCATGTGCGACATGTAAATGGAAAAGCAAACCCTATTTGGCTATTTCCACTGTTTCTACCTTTGGGAAGGGAAGGGATCCGCAGTTCTTGTTTCAAAAAGACGCAGTTTGCAAAATTGATCAAATCACTTCAGTGTCTTGTTGTAATAAGATATTTATGAACACAGTTGGCCCCAGAAAGATACCAATACATTAGTCAATCACTATTGTTTACCAAATGACGGCCACTAGATGCTTTCATTTACTCATTAAAGATGTAAAAGAGATATCACTCTCACACTCTGTTGACTGTATGCCATGCTATGTCAGTATTTAGTAACTAAATGTTCTGGGTTCTGGGTATCCTTTTTATTCTTGTCTTAGCTGGTTGTATGGGTGGATCCGTTGGATGGAACCAAAGAATTCACAGAAGGCAAGTAACATGTTCTACAAACAGTTTGTTTGCCTTGCTGGATCTAAGGTGCTACCGGTATATCAGGACCACAAACGTCCAACTCCAACTCTTCAGAACCATATAATTATTGTTGAACATTGGAATTTTATAATTAGTTACTATTCTTCTACAAAAGTAGTAAAGAATAAACCAGTAGTACTGTACACCAGTCCAAGCTTTTGAAAAGGAATGAAGCCCACTCAGGTTATCAGAACCATCTCAGGACCGACAACCCCAATGCGGTAACATGATCCCTTGGGCTTGTCGAATGTCAAGCGCTTCCTGCTTGCACTCACAAAGATGTCGTCGTTAAGCTGACAACATGGGCTATATAGAATGATCAATGACGAGACACAGAAGTAAACAACAACAACAATCTGAGGACTGGTTTTAATAAACAATGTGTTGCCAGCTCAGAGAATGCACATAAGAAATTTTAAGAGCATAATATTTGGTTCTGGTTATATTAACCATAGTTTTATTACACGGCATATACTGTATGTAATTACTCAGCTGAACGGTAATCACATTTATTGTATCTATCTTTAGGACGTTTTTAATCTATATATATATTTCTTATAATTATGATGATTGGTTTTGAGAGGAGAAGAGAAGAGCCATATGATTAATTGGGCTTACTCTTCTTCAATAAAGTTGATGAAGATAATGATGTACCACTGTCTGTGTAAGCAGTTGTGGGATCTTATTCATGGACATCTTAAGTCCTTCATACAGATTTTAGTAGTTTATTCCAGAATTGATGCTTAGTCTCGGACTACACTTTCGTCCTAATCCATAAATAAAGCTCATAATGTCTGATGCGTATCGGATGCCTTTGCGTAATTTGCAATTGTGAGAACATCTGTTCAGTATCGTATGACTGAGTAAGAGACAAGAGACTAGGTGCTGTGCTCACTGCTCAGTCCATGTGAAAATGTGAATTCAAACAAGTGTCATCGGTTTATATATACAAGGCTTGCATAATTAACTGTTGCATAATTAAACTGTTGCATATTATAACGTGAATACGTACAATCTAGTTAACAACAGAATGAGAATACTTTATGCTAGTAACAATCTTATGTGTAGTATTTGGATTCGAGGAAGTGACTTAAAACTAAAAATATCGAACGACTCAAGACAACTCACTTTTGCTGCAGACAACTCTCTATTTCAACTGCGCCGTCATCTCATTGTATTACTATACTACGGATAATAAACATAAACCGAATCAAGTATGGCGTTAATCACAAATTATCGGAGTATTACAAATAACTAAAGCGACTATGGAGGTAGCCTTATTTTAGCATTATCTGAGAGGAGTGAGAGCGGAAGCGAGGCTTGTTGGCTTATGACATACTGTGGGATGACATCACACCACATTTAATGCTTTGTAAATATAGCAATCATAAAGTTGTGTGAATGTACCTTATGTAAGACAAGGTTAGTCTGGGGAAAAGATCACTTTGTTGTAGTCAGAGAAAAGTCTGGGTTCTGACTCAGTGAACATTGTGACTGTAAGTAGCTGTAAGCGTTTTCCCTCGTGTCATATCTCTTGGGCCAATCTTTACAATTACATATATTCGATTTACTTGTTTTGATACAGATAGTTCCGTCTGTCAAACTAGTGAGTCTGCTACTTAGGATAAATTAAGAATCTACCATTTGGACTCAACGGCACTAATTATGATCACATTGTAATTTCTTCTGTAGGAAACCTAGACCATGTAACAGTGTTGATTGGTGTCTCAGCACATGGGAAAGCAGTAGCTGGAGTGATTCACCAGCCTTTCTTTGGCTACAACACCAGCGTCAGCACAGAATCAGAGGGTCGTACACTGTGGGGTGTTGTTGGTCTTGGCTTACATGGAATGAAAGTCATCGACCCAATCACCGGGAGACGTATTGTGACCACAACCAAGTCTCACAGCAATAAATTGGTCTTGGAAGCAGTAGACGCAATGAATGCAGATTCTGTGATTCGCACAGGTGGCGCAGGATACAAGGCAATGCTTCTTGCGGAAGGGATTGCCGACGCCTATGTGTTTGCTAGCAGAGGGTGCAAGAAGTGGGACACTTGTGCCTCAGAAGCAGTACTGAAATCAATAGGTGGAGAATTCACTGATATCCATGGCAGCACCATTGACTATTCTATAACAGATAATCATGTTGTCACGCAGGGAGTTTTAGCAACTCGCATTGACCACGCCTACTACCTGAGCCGTGTACCTATGTCAGTACGTAATGCCATGCTTGGCAAATAGGCCGGTGCTTTGCATTATATATGAAGCTGGCTACACCATATACTGCTTCTTATAAATTGTATTATTATTATGGATCAGAGTCATCCTATTATTTTATTTTACATCAACATACTCAAATATCTCAATATACAATCAACAATTCTGGTTATCAGATGTGCAATTGTAATTTATTACAATGAGAAAGATAATTTTCTCAGTGTGAATGTATTTTTGTTGTATGTCGCTGGCATTCTTTTTGACTGGCACATGCTCTGTGTTCCTCTGTCTTCATTGTAACTTTCTGGATGAACTTATAAACCAGTACAAAAGATTTATGTTCTCCGGTTGGGAGCTGACGTCTCTTGATGTTTCCGCTATTCAGCTATGGGCAACATCACATTTTTAGCGAATGGCACTTGTGAATGGTGCGATATTTGATATAGGATTCGCCAATCGCACCAGGTTTGATTGATTGATTGATTGATTGATTTATTGATAGGTATATATTTCAGACATATAAACAATGCATACAGAATAGCAGTTAATAAGTACATAATTTTGTATGATCGCTCATTTCTTGATGACAGGTTGTGTTGCCACGTTACAATTTCCTTAGCATGGCTATTATAGGGAAACTTTAAATACAGATATACAATAAGTAAAATAGAAAATCAAGCCAGTAGCAAGCTGCAATTACAGAAGTAGAGTTGCACCAGTGAAGGACCCATCGATGTTGGGTTGTGGAGCTCTCCGTGGAGTAACGTGAAAATCTTTGTTCACATTGTGTAAAGATTGTTAAAGTGCTCATAAACCCTAGAACTTTTATTGGTTGTATTGATAGAGCTAGTCTTCCTGGTAAAGAATCCC
>OFHS01006204.1:0-10435 GCA_900245855.1 Calvadosia cruxmelitensis | reverse complement strand
CGCGCGTTTACACCAGCAAGGAACTTGTCAAGGAAAACTTATCAAGGAAAACTTGGTCGTGTAAACTGGGCTTTAATCAGTGAATAGTACGCTGTTCGTTTCTTGTCAAACATGTCACACAGCAGTGACAGCACAAGAACCATAATATAATGCAATCATTCGTATGGTCTCGAGGTCACTCAACAACGCAAATTTTCATTGTTCGATGAAGATAACGAAATAGTCAGCCTGTCTTTTTATTGATCCCGATCGCTCAATTTATTGCACGGTCGTCACATTGCTTCGTAATTACGTTCATTCATGACTAGTCAGACAGGGTCCATTGCAATCGGTCATCTTTTATTGTAAAAATTTAAATTTGGAGCTTGCTATACGTAATTGCACGAAGCTAATATAAATCAGCATCATCTGGATTTCAAATGCAGTTTTGAATAAGTTATTTTTGCTTCATTGGATCTCAATATGGTGTGATAGAAACATAAAAATTCAAGTAATATCTACAACCACGGTTGCTAGCAGTAATAAAAACACATGCGATATCTAAAATATCAATTTAGATAGATTCACTTTCCCGATTTATAAATATTATAATGATGGGAAATCATTTCTTCCTCGTGCAGTATGCGTCGAAGGTATGTGCTAAGATGTGTGAAGGAGTTGCCTCGTTTGTTCTGCGTAGCGCGGAGTGTGATGGCATAGTTCACAGCTGTTGGGAGTTTAATTATTTTCCATCTGACATTGTTGAGATCACTGAATTAGACCACAGGTTCAAGTGGATTACTAATTAGCCAAAATTCAGCAAGATTTGATAATATTTTTATTTAAATTTTCCGCAAAGATTATTGGCTTTCTCAGGAGTAGAGTGTGATGTTGGGATGAGAAACTGCAAACGCCTGAGCACTGCATTTGCAAGCATAAGTTAACGTTTTCAAAACATTGGGTTGCTAGGTCGTTGAGCTTCGTACATGTCTCGTTAGATCTCTAACATATTATTTCAATGTACAGGTATTCTAGTGTTAATTGATAATGTTGCAATACTGAGGCTGAATCCAAACGATATTATTCATTATTTGTCTGCGATCATCTTTTGCTTGAGCCTTGTCTGGACCGGCAATTATCGATTATGATTTGTGATACAGATATTGATATAGTTATGTGTGTTACATTTATGCTGAACTGCGAAAAATATGAGCAGAAGAAAAACTCAACATTTGCAACTGCATGAATATCAAGGCCCAAACAGTGCGCCATTCGAGCGAGCATTGTTATGCTAATTTGATACGTCAATTTTCATTCGAGCACTTTTCGTCATGAATAATGCACATTTGAAGCAATCTCGAAATTTTATGGTTGACATTTTGGACCAGTTGAATGTTTGGATAGGATATGCGTGATTTAGATTCAATGAGCATCGGCATCACCGAATAGAAGACATCCATACTTGCCTTTGAACAATGTCGTGGAAGTTTACGAGCTTAAACATGATTTTACGGTTTTGAAATGCTTGAAAATGATTCTGGATAGCAAGTTTGCCAAGAAAAATTTGCATCAGCGCTTGATTTGTCAACGAGACATTTTAAAACTGTATCGGTGAGTGCAGAGATGTAATTTCAGTTATTGAGGTACAGAAAAGTGTTAAACAATACTCTTGTGTTGATGTAATTATGCCCTCTTTGGATTCGTGGACAGTACTGTATTTTCAGACTCATCTTAGTTCGACCGCGTTTGATATTAAGTTAATTAATCCATGTTTTGATCAAAATGGTCAATTTTTTAGAAATGTATATTTGAAAGCAGTTGGATATTAAAAGAGCTGAAAATGCTGTGGTAAAGCTAATCATGTGATTAAGTATGTTTTATGTTTTTTCTAACGAAGTGGATTACTAGATGCACATATGTAATTATTATAACGTCAACTGTCTGTGATGGTATTCATTTCGCATCGAACAGATTAGAATGAAATAACAAATATTCCACACCGAATTTAAAATAGTTCGAGCTCTACAGTTTAGACAAAATCTCCAATTGAGACAGTAGCTGTAAACAACCTTGAATATTTATTAATGTTTGTATAAGGGTTTGTCTTGCTTTACTGCCAGACTCGTTGGAAATTTTGACTGAGCTATAAGTAAGTTTCAAATTAAGAACATTGTATTTGTCTCAAGTATCGAAGGAGATATTATTTATTGTAAAAATAGTAAGCATTTTCTATTTCTCAAGCACCTTCTATGTGTTTTAAGTTAAGGCTGAATAATTCATGGTCGCATTTGTTCTGTTACATTTTATTTGCGCCTTTTGCGATTGATTTTAATTTTCGGTATTACCTTGCCATATTATGAAATATTTAATTATTCAAGGCATCTCTTCATTTATCGGCGCTGTCACTAATTTGACACACTGTTTCTTATTAAAGGTGAATGCAGTTGAAGATTGCTAATTATAGACATTAAACACCATTATATGCGAGTTGAAATAAATATATTGATTGATTGATTTAATTAGATTAGATTGTATATTTGATCATGAAAATAGAATGCAGATGCAAACTGAGTTAAATAACAAACAAAATATACAGTATTGACATGATCAGGAACATCCCTAAAGCACATGTGCTTGTTTGTTCAGGATGTCCTCATTTTACAGAAATTTAATATAAAACGAAGATTATACAAACTGGCAGTATAGTTGTGAAATGGAAGAACGTAGAAGAGATTAGGAAGTAGCAGGTCACAGTGTAACAAAAGCAATTATAGAAGAGAAAATAGATAGTAGTAAGTAATAATAATAATAATAATAATACAAGAATTTATAGAGCGCTAAAACTATACAAATATTCTAAAGCGCTGACATGCATCATGGCCTAAACTCTACCCTACTTTAAAACTGAAATATAATTATAGAAAATTAAAATATACTTTTACCATCATATTAATTAGAATTAAAATCAAACTATATCTACAGGTACTTTAAAAATTTCTCGCACTGTTCCTGAGATGATTCAAATTGGAAACGACATCTCTTTCGCATATGGCATTTTAAAAAAGTGGGTCTTCAGTCGTGTCTTAAAACAATCCAGCGTTGAGCCTCGAATTTCGTTTGACAGAGAGTTCCACACATCTGGTCCAGAGATAGAGAAGTATCAAAGAACAGTACTGTGAAAGTTCCAATTAATTACATATGTAGCAGTTTTTGACATTACAGAGGTCGCAGTAATCAGTGATAAAAACATTTTTCAATTCTTCACAAAAGAGGAAGTCGGTCTTTGCACATCAAACACAAAATCAAATTTATTCCAAATAAATGGAAACAAATAATCGGGATACTTCTGCAGAAGGGAGGACTTAGCAAATGGAACATGGAACACATTAATTTTACGCCTGTGCTTCTCAAGAAACATGAAGTGTTTCTTCAATTTGATAGGACAGCTGGATTTGATTATGGAGTATAAGATATAAAATACTTTAAGAACGTAAAGATCAGATAATTTCAAAATAGATAATTGCTTGAATAATGGTTCAGTATGAGATCTTAGTTTCACACCAACAACTAACAGGATGCATTTCTTTTGTAATATTTCTAGAGTTTTCCTAGATTGACTATTGCTCCAGATGCTAAGTCCATACTCAAGATGAGGCTTGACAATGGTATTGTAAATTTGTAACTTGTGACATGTAGATAAAAAATTTCTGATTCTAATAGTTGAATAAATATTCTTATGCAATTTTGATTTTATAGATTTAATATGAGAAGCCCAATTTAATTAATTGTCCAACAAAATACCTAAACATTTTACATATTTTATTTTGCAATAAGATCCACATCGTTCTAGCCTGTGACCATTCACGTTCACTTGAAAACTATGAGTCTTATGATTTCCGGAAATAGTGTATAGAGATTTGCTTGCATTTAAAGTTAGCCTGTTTGAGTTGCAACAATAGGTGTTAAATGCAATAAATTGCTGCCTCAATGCAGCTAGTTCTAAGATCGGGTTCACATGACGCGATGCCTCTTTCGCACATGACTTTTTATAAATATAGCTTTGAACTTGCTGTGAATATTTCTTAGGTGATTGAAATATGAGTGATTTCCAATCATCATTGAAGTCTCAATTAATGTGCATTTAAAGTAGACAATAATTTGTTGTTTTGTTGAGTAATGTAGATGATTGTAATTTAGTTGTAAATTCCTTGATTTCTATTACTTGGAATTCAACGATACTGATGACATGCTTCGCCAGCCTGATGTACAAATTGCAATGTAATGCGATGAAAATATGAGAGCAAAATGTTTTTGAGATAAATGAAATGATTCTCGTGGTCAAAGACTGGATTTTAAAGTAACTTTGAATCGTCTATTTCTTATGTAATTTGAAAGGCATTTGAAAATTGGCGTAATACCTGGTGATTGAATTGAGAAGTGTCTCCTGGCGACGTGAAGACTAGGATGACAACCTACTACTGCTACAGGTTAGTGGGTACTATTATTTCGAATAACTGTATTCTATGTGATGCAATAGGCGTGAAATATATTGTTAACATAAAAAATTATCTAGTTTTTTTCATTGATGCGACAGAGGAGAAGGAAAGGGGTGCTTCAATATCTGGAGTATGTGATGGTGCGTGCTAAAATATTTAGGCAAGGATTTCAGGCTTGAAAGTATTCCAATGGTAATCAAGTGCTTGTAGAGGTTTCGAAAATTCAGAACATTTCGCATATTTTATACATTTTCTACAAGTCAATCTGATCAAATTTCCTCAGCCTACTGAGTTATAATCCATATCCACCTCGTACTTTTGCTAAGCTTTTGCAGTTCAGTTGTTAATAGACACAGAGGAGAGAAGCAAACATCGTATTTTGTTCCTGACACAGAAAAACTGGTGTTTCGGACTTAACATCAATTTCCAACATAGGGATGATAGCTTCGATAGTTTTGCCTGCAAGACTAGAACGGCATGCACTTCAAAGAAACAACATTTTTAGAGACCGGACAAATCTATAGGATGTATTTCACGACGAAGAGTTACTAGCGAAGTTTTGCTTCCCGAGAGAAGTACTTTTCACTGCCACGGGCGAGTTGCAAGAACACTTGTCGTACGCTCTCCATAGAAAAACTACAGTTTTTCACATTGCTCAACGAGAGCCACTATCGAGAGATGCATTGGAGTTGCCAAGAAGAGATGGCAGTGCTTGAGAATGGGATCTAGACTGAACCCCAAGAAAGCTTGCGATGTGAAATCAATCTGTATAATGCTCCACAACCGTGCTCGGAGTCTAAGGCTGTCGGAAGCGGAAGATCATATCAATCATGTCCAAAACGAGGATGGGCAACTTGAAATTGGAGACATGCATCCAGCTGATAATGCCAACGAGCGTGCACGAAGTTCACTGGGAAAAGCTATCAGTGCTCGGATAATAGAGGAATGCGTATAAGCACAAGTAACAGCACATCAATAGTAACTACCAACTTGAAATCAAATCAGCAAAGTAAAGCATTTATACATTCACGTGCAATACAATACTTATTTGACAATCAAGCTGACAAGGAGTGGGAAGCGTAGAGGTTTCAACTACATTGATTCCTGATTCCAGTTCTAACTTTCAAACTTTCAAATCGTAAAATTTTGTCTTGGTGTCGTTTTTTCTTTACTTCCGAGAGAATCCATTTGTTAAATATATCATCGTCATCATGTGCGTTCTGTACAGTGGTTTTTGGTTTCGTAGCTGTCTTCCACCGATTGGTGGACCTTTTGCGCTTGATTGCCCTACAATAGATGCACGTTTTATTATCGACAATCCAATAAATTAACCTTATTCAATTGCCAGCAAAAATGATCTGGTTGGCCATATACTGTACCAATGCACTGGTATTCTACTTCTACTTCGCCTGGCAAGAATGCGTAATGCATCACTTTACATAGTACAAGGTATCAAATGATGAATCGAGATGTATTATAACAATCAAAGCTCCTTAAATCTATAATTATTTTAAATATTACTTTTATTATTACTATAAAAATGTAAGTGCAATACGTCTTGCAGGCTATACCATAACCAGTTTGTGTTCCAGCTGAAGCTAGCGGGACAACATGTTCTGCCAACTGAAGCACAGCTGCCACCGACGTTTCTCTTCATTCAACTGAACAGAATAGAGCGTGTTGTATTACGGATAACTTACGAGATATCAGCAATAAAGGACACAAAAAGCAATCAAATTTATTTGAAAACAACACCAAAAGTTGGAGACCAAATCCTCTTATTAATGCAGAATCTGCACCAATGATTGATCTTATCAGATCCTCAAGCAGTGGTTCGCAGGTTGGTGGACCTCCCCAGTGCTACGCGCATTCACTTGCTTTACAAGCAAGGCTTTCTTGAGATCGTACAATTTTTTTCTTCACCTTATCGCCGTTTCTATTGGTTCCCCTATTGTGTTTACCTGAAAGCGGTAGTCAGTATTTTACTGTGAAGCAGCCGATTAGCTGCATGTGATTCTAAAATGTGTAATTTTACATGTGACTTTTATGCAAAATTGTAATTTATTACCTTCCGTGTAATTCTCTCTCGCACTTCTATTTTGCGCCTTAAAGTTACGCCGTCTTGAAAGACAAGGTGAGAATATCTTTGTCGATAGCAATTTCTTCTAAAAGCAAAGCCACTTCGTCGTCGCTGAAGATAGTTTGCTTCAATCTTTTGGCCTCCTTGATCAGTAGCATTGTTGCTGTTTTTTTTTGCATGAAACGGTGATTGCTAGTTTGCGTGGTAGCCAACCGGGTTCAAAGTTAGCGCCAAAGAATGCATAGAATTTCCTAGAAAAACTACATAGCAACGGCAGTTGCACCAAGATTAAAACTTTAGTTCGAGACTTTGTTGTCCTGGTACAAGATCTTTTTCAAGTTTTCATGAATACCAAATTTGGTTATTCGAAAGTCTGGACGTTCGTAGTCTCGGATAATAGAATGTCTCAGATTATCTGTAGTCCCGGTTCATGATTAAGACCCCTGGTTTTCCCGGTTTGTGAACAAATCGACCACATAGTCTGGAGTATGTCAATACTTGGGGTTGAAACTTTTCTGTTGTGGCAGCTAATTCTACGCTTCTCTACCTGAAAATGTAAAGCTCCACGAAAATTGCACTCTTCATTCATCTGGCCGAGATTATGAGCCTCAGGCTGTTATAAGTCAGCAGCATTCCAATGATAGCATTGCAGGGAATGCACGCAGTCGAAGGAGTCAGATATCTCGCGCTTGTTCGTTCTGCCTGATGTTGCTGTTGGTCTGCTGTTCTTCAGGCCATTTGACGAGTCTTGACGCCTTGCCACTGCTGCGTCGTGGTCGAGCGTTAACCTAACCTCGCATTGCTGCTCCGTCTCGTCTTCTTTGCGCTGGCTAGCAGCAAGGCGATCTTCTTCGAGCCTGATGTGCCATCCTTCGACCGTTTCGTTTTCGCGACGTTCATTTGCTGCGGAGTCTGATCTGCGGTGCCTCTGCTGATTTATTTTGTTGCATTTAACTTCGCGATTCGATGTGACTCCAGCATCGTCTGTCTCTGCTCATCTGTTTGGTTTTCCCGCGCTGCTTGATTCTTTCAAGGTTTGCAACCTGACGAAGGTCTTCAGACGATTAATCTTCGTCGCCTGCTTTCTTTCTCGGATTCTTCCAAGTGATCTGGTCTACCACATGGTTGAAATGCGGCGCTGAAGCTGCACATATTAAAACAACAGTATTTGCAAGAAAGCTACCATAGTCAGTATTGGTGCAGTATGTGATTAAGTCTGCTCGTTGGATGAAAAGTCGTCTTGACTATCAGCCAGTAATGTGGAAATTAAGCCGCACAGTTCACCAGGTTAATTCGGATTTCACTAGAATTAATTGATAATTTTATTTTGCAACGAGGAAAGAGGTAAAAAGCATGTATGGAAAACGAAAAAGTATAAAGAAAAGGAGCAGGCTGCCTCGGTTCCCTATTATCAGCATTTCAAACAACATGCCATATTGTATCCGTGAGTTAAGCCAGTCACGAACATAAAACTATATCCTGCGTAACTATATACAATAACAATCGCGTTGAGTGGTCACAGCAGCTCATTGTGAGCCACCTGAACTGAGAGAGAGAGAGAATCGCGTTGAGACATTAGAATGCCAGTTAAGTTTATTTCTGAATCTATTTTGCGTCGAATAAAGACCCCAAAATGTCACATGAAGAAAATAGTGGTTTATCGAGCTACTGCATATATGTACTACTGCATGCACAATCTTACAGGTCTTCTTTGAGCTGCCTTCCCGTCTGCTTTTGGCACTTTGCTCTGGCTGCATTTTTGTTGGAACGTTTCTGCTTCGGCGGCATGATTTACTGTGACTGCCTTTTTGGCAAACCGTATTGCAAACCGACTGGGATTCTTCAATTTGACAGTGACCGGGCTCTAAGTTAGCGCAAATTTGCACCAATGGATTGGTAAGCAAGAAAGCACACCTTGGATTTAAATGATATGATGCGAATCATATGCAAGTATCTAATAAGAATATGTCAAATCACAAGCCGTCTATGTCGAACATTTCACAGTGGTTATGGTTGCGGATATCATAATCCTTCCAGGAAAGTTAAATTGGAGATATAAATTAATAACAATTAGTAATAAAGACCAGCTAATTCCAAGCAATGGAAGAATCACTTGGGTGCTCCTTTTCAATGAGGGAGTTATTTGATGGTTCAAAGCCTGGAAAGAAGCGAAGTGCTTGGTTTAACTTATTTGTTATGCTTTTCTTCTTGCTGTATTTCGACTTGTTGTGAGGTTTTGAGGTTTTCGCAGGCTAAGTTTGGGAAACAATAAGAATTCCTCCCATGGTTTGATGATGTTTCTCTGACAACACTATCTAACAATTTAAACAACGGTCTCTGTGCCTAGCGATTTACTTCCTGCCGGGATGCTTTCCTACAGAACCAGTAGTCCGATCGTCCCATACAGTACGTCACTTCGAATAAATCCAATCACGCGCCCAGAAACAGAGCACGTGACAGCTAAGGCCGCAAACTATAAGCCCGCGGTCGCATCTTGTTTGAATTGAGCGACAACAGCGGCAGCAAGGCCACCATTGCTGAGCTGCTGCAGAACAGCGAAAGTTTTGTATTCGTCCTTTCCTACAATGCCATGATTCTTGGTCTCCTTGTCTTTGCTCAATGTCATGCAAGAGTTTTCTGCCGTTTTCAATTTGGACAGAGGAAAATGGAAGCACACTACTTGTCGAGCTCATGATCTAAACCTCGGATAGGCCTACAGCAGGTAAGAAACTCCATTGCATTCTTATTGTATTTATCATTTTCACCGCGTTCTTCTCTCGTTTAACAAACTATTGACTTTACTTAAAGCTGCCGCATTATTGTTTTTTTTTACGGACGCTCGTTTGTAGCCACTGCTCGCGACAGTAAATACAGTCTTGCCCTTTTTATTCCGCTTGAATTCAAACTCCCAGACCCTCTATATTTTGCTGCTTTCAGACTGGCTGCTGCTGTTTTATGTCTGTTTTATGTACTCCAATATTTTACGCTCTTGCGTAGCTCTTCAATTTCCCATCGCTCCTAAGAATAGAGCTCTCACAGATATTGTACATGGTTTGTTTAAGGTAGCAAAATGTCTATTTACTTCTTATTGAAGTTGTCCTTAATTGCCTCGAGCCTTGTAGAATTCTTGAGTCTTTGTAGTAAACTGTATTAAATTAATTATAATTGTGTCTTCTAAAGTAAGCCTACTTTAAAATGTAAAATAAATAAGTCAATCACTCAACTTTAGAATGAACAGACAGCTGCAAAATGTTTCAAGCAGATGACAATAAGTAGAAACTAAGTTATTTACATGATCTGACAAATAAGTCAGATTATACATACTCATACATTTCGTCATCTAACCAAAATTCTTCAACGTAAGTCATCACATAGTGATATATCCTATACTTATATAATTGTAATGACATTACATAATTAAATAATTAGCTAATAAATTGGAAAGGAAATGAGCAAGGACTAAATGGACAAAAACAATGCACACTGCACAAAATGCTTATATACAGCAGGACAATGTAGTATGTAGATCCTCTCCAGATCCAAACTCTGTCTCTCAAGATACCCTATGACCTGCATCATCAAATGTTGGGCATTTTGAAAGCTATTCAGGATTGTATTGTTCACCAAGTATGCATCAATATTCCAGGATCTTCTAGGCATGAGTAGCTCCTGTTGAATCTTTTAATGCTGGAAGTAGTGGATCATTTTCAACATTCAATCTTTCAAACCAGTGGTATCAATGATGCTGCAATGCATTTGAAGGCACTTGATGTTTTCTTTTGTTGAAATTCATCTAAACCTGCAATGTTTAGTAATTTACTGATTGATACTGGGTAGGTCAGCTTTTGTGGTAGACCATCTCATCAAAAAATAAGTCATT
>OFHS01006202.1:0-10439 GCA_900245855.1 Calvadosia cruxmelitensis | reverse complement strand
TGAGAAATGACCCCTGCAGAGGTAAGACTGCGCAAGACGTGGTCATGTAAGCAATATAACACAAGGGCCTACATTCTTGTGTATGGGAAAGAAAACCAATGCAAATCCTTCGAATTTTACTCCGTCGAATTCATAAAGCTCACTGACATTGACGTTCATCATCATCATCATCATCATCATCATCATCATCATCATCATACAACATATTGTTTGTACTTACCACCCACCTGTATTGAGGTATATTGGTAATAAAAGAAAACAAACAAACAAACAAACAAACAAACAAACATCATCAGCATCATCATCGTCATTCATTTGTCTTCATTGGTAAAAATCAACCCAGAATACACGCATAGAAGGCGCCATTAAATGTGCACTTATCTTATACGGATTTCAAACATATCAAATACTTTTTCATTACATTAATTCAGATATAACTTTCAATTTAAATAATCTAAGTGATGAGGAGGACACAACATCTTCCGAAAGTGAGTTACACTAGCAGACGACACGGTTAAAAACAATATTGCCTGGTGTTCAATTTGGCGGTCTCTACGTGAAATCGCTTTGAGTTTCCACGAGTCCTTGAGGGTAATGATTTGATCATCGTCATGTTCATTTATTCTGAAAAATCCGATAAGATCACAAAGCTTTTTTCAATGGAGAAGATCATCATTCAATTTATTTAATCTCGTATTCAACTTGGATAGCACTGATTCCAAATTACGTCATCGTGTCAATTTTTACGGACAAAAAAGACGCCCTGCCCCTTTACTCTGAATTGCTTTGTTCAATTTCTAGTGAAATGTAACTTCAGTCAAACCGAGGAGCGATGTCACTATAATATACTAGACATTACAGTACTTTAATGTCTAAAGTTTCATACATTTTGATTGTCCAATCCCGCTCAAAACAGCTGTTGTCGTATTTTCACGATGATGAAGAATTTTCGAACGTGACCATTGGGATGGATTACAAGGGTTGAATATTCTTTATCCTCAACTACAGTATTTGATATTTGTTAAAAGTAAAAGGGTACTGTTCTCTGCACTTGTTTTGCTTCATGCTGGAGAAATACGCTTTTATGGAGAAGTGTCTATAATAACTTGAAGGTAGGTCCTAGCTAACTAACGAGGAGAGAAAAGTAGACTCATAGAATCAGTTACCACACTCTTGGCTGGTTGCAAGCAATCTGAGATTCCTGGTTTGTTGTATGTGTCTTTATTGTTCAACAAAAGTCAAAAACAAAGAATTCACATGTGGCAGGCTAGATAGAAATAGCTCTTACGCTGCACGGACAAGTGGTAAAATTAATACATGGACAATAGAATACTATGCAGTAATGGCATTAAAATGAATGTCTATAAACGTATCAAGACATTACAACATAGTCATGTGACAATCACTTACACGCATCCGTAGTACTCTACAGTGTCCTTGATCAGCGTTAAGATATTTTTAATTTTGAGATCAAGCTATGCATAGAAAGTGGCCGTGTGGTATATATCCTTTATTGTCAGTGGTCGGGTCGTGGTCAGTTTAAGATCATCAAAATGGTTCATGTCCGTTTTGACGGGACTTGTTTTATGAACCTGCGGGATCAACAGATAAACTCCATTGGCACAATGCGGTTAGGAATTATTTCGATCGATTCAAAACTATAAACCACTCAACAAGAGCAACTGTGTGTCAAACACAAATTAAGCCTCCAGAAATTGGCAAATATTGTTGATCAAATGAAACGGTTTAATTTATTTTTAAGCCGACTGAAGCTTTCCTTGATGAACTTTATTTGTTTCAACTGAAAATTAATTATTGATACAGCATAAATAGGATGAAGTACAGAGAAATGTCTGCTTTAAATACTCTCTCTCTCTTAAAGCCAAAACGCTCCACAAGGGAATGAGACGTGATCACCAAATACAAATGCAGATTATAATAAATGCCTAACGCCTAAGAAATTAAAGTTACTGCTTTGCGCCATGTGTCCCTGTGCTGGGCCATGGCCATTGCCTCTCGTTGGGTGAGACCCATCCGGAGGAGATCGACACTGAGCTGATCCTGGTAGGTGCTTCGAGGTCGACCGCGTCGGCGGGGCTCTGACGGGTAATGGCGGAGTAGGAGCGCCAGCGGGTTGTATACTAAATAATATAGTTTAAATATAAAAATACTTAAGACAGTCCAGATTATTTCCTTTTGGAATTGCATTAGTTATGCGGCAGGCATTTCCTCTAGCCAGAGCGATGGGGAAACGCTGATAAAGTAATGACTAAATAGCTTCCATTTATTTCTTTTTAGCCAACATACTGACAGAAGCCAATTTGGATGCCGTCGATGCACTGGGCCTGATACCAAACGGACCGTCAACCACATCATTCTCGCTTGAAATCAGTCGATCACGCCGACTATCGGCCAACGAAAAAGCGAAGATTCATTGTCGGCGATCGTTCGGCAATGCTAGATTTTCGCCTCGTAGAAATAGTTGCGGCGAGGTCTCGTTGTCTGGTAGCTGTGACAGTAGCTTATCCAGTAAAGACGACTATTCGCCGGATGTCAGTTCTCCTCGTGAAAACAATGGAACGGACTTATTGACACCCCATAGACATCTGACGCGTCACCATAGTGAAATTGCTCCGAGCGACGAATTTTGTTGTCGTTCATTGGACTCATCGGCTTCAAAACGAGATTGCAGCGCGTCAAAGACGCCTGTACGACGCGTAAGCCTCGTCGATAGACAGAACGAATATGCCGCAAAACGACGCTCGCTCAGCAACAGCTTCAAAGGAATGGATGTAAAATAAAGCTGTAAACATTTTTCTTTTTCAAGGTAGAATTATGTATCTATTTTTTAAATAATTGATGAATTGCAATAAATGTATTATGGTAGATATAAATTATTTAATTGCACATGAGTACATAAGTGTAGAATAAAGATGTGTTGCTTTGTTTTCGAAGAAGGCTGCTCTGAGAAGTTTTCAAATCGTGACTCCAAAGTAGGTCCTTGTGGCTGACTGTTGAAGCTGCAGTCTATTGCGACGAACAATTCTGACGAAAATCTATTCTGGAGTATTTGAGATACATTATCGTTATTATAACTATCTGTTATTTCCGATAATTTTGTTCTCAATGTCTAAACAACTCCCACCTTGAGCTTCAAATTGCTAACTTTCGGTATTATCCAGAGTCCAATTATCTATCTTATTTGTTCCTTGTTATGAATATCGAATTTAGCAGCGAAAGCTTACAAACGCATCAGATAGCGATAAGTTACAGCTTTTTGTTCTAAAAGGGAAGCGAGTTACAGTCGCAACATTTGATTAAGTATTTATTGGTGCGGACCATTTTTTTCTTTCGAGTGGAGGTCGATACCTACAATACTGTATGTCGTAACTCCTTTGATGCGTAGAAGGCTTATTGCTAGAATACGAACAAATGTTGTGCAATAAATTCAAACATTGCAAATTTCCTGCAGTAGTGATCGCTTGTCTTATAATCACCTGCCTAAGAGACCACCGTCAGTGGCTCCCTATGATCTCAAAGAGTACAATTTCCCTGTGTCGAACGGCCAACTGTGTCGAGACTGAGACAAGTCCCTTGGTAGGTCACAGGTTCGAATGAACTGAAAGTTTTTAATAAAATATCAGAGTATGAAATAAAACTGGCTAAAATGTTATTGGTCAAAATTTTATTTCATTTTACTGTGCGAGCATTTGCGTTTGCACATGGTTTTGCACGACCTCATAAAATCTGAGAAGCAAGCAATCGTACTTGAATTCGAGGCCAAATGACATTGCGGTTGTGACGAAGCAAGATGGCGGACGAAGAGGTCAGAACGGACCTCGACGGTAGTGANTTATTACTATTATTATTATTATTATTACTTGCCCAAGCTGCATTTTAGTTATAAACATTTAAAGCGCCTATTAATTGAAATATTCAAACAGCTGATTCAAATGATATGACTTGGGCTGCTGTTAATAATTTGTAACGTGTAGAAAAAAGTTCGTCAAATGTTGGAATATTGCGATTTCTGCGTTGACACAAAGCGTGCTTTGATGGCACCGTGCGTCGAGCCGTCCTCATCTCCAGGACAGGTGGCTGAAGATGTTGCTTCTTCACCTACAGATGTTGTGCTTACAGTCAATGGCTAGTCTTGATAAGTAGCCCACTGGGTATTGTCGACAGTCATGCCTTCAGCATTCTCTTCTGCTATGCAGTTTTCAAGAGCTGCGGATGAATATTCCTTTGCTTCACTATCTGACATGTCGGCTATAACTTTGCAGACTGCTGATTTTCTTCCGCGAATTCGTGCAATATTAATTCAATACAGTCAAACTTGCTTAACATCCCACCCTTCCTGCAACCAAAAGTGGGATATAAAGCGAGGTGGGATATTAACCGGATTAAGTTTCAACAAACATTTCCTTTGTTTTAACATAGCATCGTAAACATTTCAGCAAAAAATCTCAGTTAAAAACAATGGATGGAGATTACCGTTAGTTTTAACAGCAACACAGCTAACCAGTGACTCTGGCCAACCAAAAAGTGACATGTGGTCTGGGCCCTCGATGCGAAACGTTTATATATATATTGTAAGACAACCTCAAAACGGGACAAAACTGCTACACACAGCATCCGTGCTCGTTGTCTTGCGCTTGCTGGTCATTTCCTGAGAAGGCCGGAAACGTCGCTCGCAACAGTCCTTATCCATCAACCGACTGAGCCTTTTCGTGTCAGAGGGCACCTTCGCACGACGTATATGTCTGGGCTAAAGAATGACCTACATGCAATGGGCTTAAACATGTCTTCAGTCGAAGGCGTGGTGCAAAAAACTCTGTGGGGAAACCACATCCGAAATTTGCAAAGAGAATGATGACGGACATCACCATGATGTGATGGTCTCCGTTTTATGATGATGATGATGATGAAAACAGGACAACAAGCAAGTTTAACTGGAGATTTGGAAGAAAATAGTGGGATATTTAGCGAGATGGGATATTATCCAAGGGGATATAAAGCAAGGTAACAACATGAGAGTTTGTATGGCAACTAGCAAGTGGAAATTGGCATTGCGGTATATTAAGCGAGATGGGATATTAAGCAATGAGATATTAAGCGAGTTCGACTGTATTTTGTTACAGTCAACTCCGCCAATAACGGTTCCGCCATTACCGGAATTTCGTCAATAGCGATGAATTTTTGAAGTCCCAATGATTGTTACCGTCTGCCTTTGCTAAATATATTCGTCAATGCCGGTGTCGCCAATAACAGTTTTTCGTCTATTTCGGTTTTTCATTCTGGCCCCAGACGACAACTAATTCGCAATTATCGGTTTTTGAGTTCCTTCAAATCAGTTTGCATGATATTGATTCAGCTTCGAGGTCATGATCGCGTATTCTGTCATCTCCTTGCACATGGACAGCCATGCTTCCGTTGCAGAAATGAGTCCGTGGCTCATCCATCTCTCCGACAGACAACCATTACGTAGTATTTCAATCGTAACTAACAATTGCGCAATAATTATCTGTAATGTGTTACCTGATTTCTGCTGCTATATGTTATAATAAAACAAAGGATTACGTCATTTCCATTCTTTTGTCTCTACCAGATTTCTCCAATAACGGTTAAATTTGGACGGTCCCCAGCGCACCGTTATTGGCGGAGTTGACTGTATTTTGATCATATCAAATGATCGTCACCACGACAAATGCAATACACCATAGCTATACCTTCTTCAAACCATTTTGTCGTTCCATTTCGACCATTATTTTCAGATCTGTTATTTCTTTCTCTAGCTAAAAACAGAACAACAAGAAATAAAATCAGTCAATTTCAATTGGAGAAGATGAGATAAAGAAGTAAAACGTTGTTCAAGCCTGATTAAAGTGTCATAATGTTACTCCAAAATTAAAAATCCAATAACAACAAAATCGAGCAACTTACAGATTGTCTTCTGTCACTTTCTTTCAATAATTTCTTGTTGAGTTTTTCATTTGCGTTTTCTGAAGAACAAAAGAAAGAAATAGTTTCAAAATGATGGCCACACATATCACACAGGAGGGACGGAGTAACGCTCTTCCATCTTTCCGGTTTGTAGATTCAAAAAAATACTTCTGATTGTTAAATTGTATTTCCTCTTTTAATTTTTATACAATGATGCTTGTGGTGCTATATAATTTGAATTGAATGTACAACGAGATTGAATACAAATATCTTTGTAAATTACGAATGAATTCCAATGCTATGTTGAAATTTACACCCTGAAATGGGAATGACAATGCTTGACTCCAGAGCAATTGCTCACATGCTTGAAAAATGCTGGATGTCCAAAGGTTTACGGTTACCATCCGAAAGGATAACTCCACTGCGCCATGTTATGATCTCAGCATAAGGTCACTGTTTAAGTAACACACAAGCAAAACAAGGTCTTCCAGTAAACACGTGTATTCAATACCGCGGGTAAAACACGGCTGAAAAGGAGAAAGCCCTGTGATCACATAGCAGATCTATAATTATTCTGCCGGGGGTATGTACCCATAGTAAAATGAGTATAGCAGTAAACTGGGGGTGCATCGTAAATAACGGTGGAAGTATAATTATCTCAGCAGGTATGTATTTATTGCTTGAAGCTATTCTGTGTTATGTTTCTGCCAGTGATTATAAATTTGAAAACTTGTGTCATCATCAAGGTCTGACCAATGGATATGACCGTCTGTCTTCAGGATGGATGGACCGGTGTTCTCTTTTCTGCATTTCCAAAAGTGTAAGTACTTTGTATGCTTACCTAATACTGATAGATAGATGTATTTTAACCAGCACTGTGTTATGTCTTAAGTTGCAACTGCGCCAATTTGTGAACAAATAATTATGATATGGTTGTCTCAATAAGCATTATGTCAGCACTCAGATCGCTAATTAGTGTCCTCCATTAGTTGCCATAAATGTTACAAAAGTATTTCGTCAGTGTCGTCCTCTTCCAATCTGAATCCTTGAACCTCTGGAAAAGCTGACTACCTTCCGTCGTATCTGCCACAATGGTATTGCATACAGTCAAACCTGTATTGATGCCCACCTCCATAGAGTAGCAACCTGTGTATAAAGACCACTCTTCATAACCTCAAAATGACACTTTCTATGGAAATCAACCTAGTCAAAAAGGTCACCTGTCTATAAAGGTCATTTTTCTTGGGTCCTAAAGGTGACCATCATAGACAGGTTTCACTTTAATAACATTGCCATTCCCTGCTCTTCGGCCGATGCCAAAACCTACAACGTTTAATGCAGGAACTCACCAAGAAGTTGGTTTTCCTTCTCTTGTTCTTCAATCCTCTCTTGTAAGCTTTCAACCTTCAAATCTAAATTCCCCAAGAGGTCTTTGAGCTCGTCAATCTGTTGAATATAGAATGATACTGGCGTCCCTGCCGGGACAGGGGATGGTGATTGGGGCTGTTCTAATGCACTGGCCTCTGCAGCATCTGCTTGAAGTCGCAGCATATCAATCATCTCTTCTTGTGCCAGCTGTTTCTTCTTTTGATCAGCTTGTTGTTGCAAAAGACGCTTCATCTTTCTTTCATTACTATCAATCTCGTTACTCCCTTGCTCACTATAGAACCTCTGTTAAAACCAACATTTGGATTTTATGAACCATAATCAACAATTGCAACAGCAGCAAAGAGTCATCAATATAATTCAATTGCTACTAAAACACAGCATTTAACTGATGATGTGCTTACAGCAATACAAGACAATCAGTTACAATGTCCATATTCTGTGATAATAGCAGAGAAACCGATGAAATTGTAAGAGTTTCAAGGAGAATATAATCAGTTCAAATTTACAAATAGCAAACTGGGTATCCTGAGAAAGCAAAAAGGCTATGTGAAAAATGAATTCTCATAGCTGGAGCAAAGCTGCGCAACAATTTATCAGCTGCTGCCAGGGATAACAATACTAATTACAGATTCAAAACGGCACAAATTGCAAGCTTATCAGGATAACCTCTCTAAATAAAGACAACGACGACGATGATGTAATAATTGGTGCCACATGGTATGCCAGGAAATTCAGAATAAAAATTGCAAAATCGAACTTGTGTTAGTGGCCACCTCTATAGAGCAGCCACCTGTGTATAAAGGCCACTCTTCCTAACCCCAAATTATACTTTTTATAGAAATCAACCTGGACAGAAAGGATACCTGTCTATAAATGTCATGTTTCTCAGGTCCCAGAGGTGGCCTTTATAGACAGGTTTCACTGTACATTCAGTAAAGAATCAAAGAGGTGGTACACAATTGAGAAACCATCAAACAATAGGTTGCATACAATTCATCATAATATCCTACAAGGGTCACAGATATATTGCATAATATACATACCTTGTATTCAATAGACAATTTACTGATGGCATCAGCTAGCTGAGTACGAAAACTTCGGCGCAATATTTGAATTCTCTGTAAATAACCATTCAACAAAATGTCACTCGGAATATCAAACAGAGAAATGTAAATTGATCAACAGCATCAATGTATGCATATACAACAAAAGTATTTATGTCGCGCCACTGATACCTATATGTAAAAATTCGCTACCATGCCAAAATAGTTGACATGCAAGAGTCTATGCAATCCCAACTTTGTATAACCTGGCATTTGATTGATTGATTGAATATTTTGATATATTTTCTGTAAAGTCAGTACGAAAGGCAAATAACAGTCCACACAAATATCACTAACGCATAACCTATATTATTTACAATGCTTTATTAGATTTATTTTATCTAAACGACACTTGAAAGAAGACAATGTTGATGCAGTGACAACATTATCGGGCCGATCATTCCACCATGGGATCACGACGGAGCAAAACAAAATTCTTGATGACATGATTTGCATTGGCATTAGGGATGAGCCGATAATCGTATCGGTATTTGCATCGGCCGATATATCGGCGATTTTTCATATCCGTTATTGGCCCGATATAATAAAAGCATATCGGCAGATAGCCGATATAAAATTCCATTATATTCTTTTGAAAAAACCGTCATATGTGCAGCATTCACCTGTGTTACTTTCAATTCGGACGGCTTTTCAGCGACTTATGATCAAAATGGTCATCTTCAATCACTCAAATGACATTTTATCTTATTTATTATCGAACCATGAAATGGCAAGCTAAATTTTGGTTTTGTTTTGAGTTGCTTTATGTGTTATGTATTGTTTGACTTTGCTTTTAGAAAGTTACGGCTTTATATCGGTATCGGCCGATAGTTACTTTTTATCGGTAGCCGATATATCGTATCGGTATATCGGCAAAAATCTATATCGGCTCATCCCTAATTGGCATCAAACTGCCATGTTTTTCAGTGTCATGGAATGACCACGCATGGCATACTTATTCATTTCGTACGCGAATAAATCATATTTTTGTAGGTAGATCAACTAAATTGTTCAAAATTTTGTAAACCATATACAAATCGAACTTGACTCTTCGAAGTTTGGAAAATATGTAAATTGCAAATATGCAAAGTTCACTTATATGCAAATAGTTTTTGCAAAGACAATACACTTTCACGTAATGAATGGTGTGATCGTATCTCATGATGTACCATAGTTTGCATATTATCCACACCTCTTCATAAATATCTTCAATTTTTGCAATGTGCTCATTCAGTCGAGTGTACCTAGCACAGCAAACAAATCAGTTTCATCCAATTAAAACATTTCAACTTACTGTGAACATGCTGTCAAGCCTGTCTTATGTAAACACGAAGAAGATAGGATGGAAAATGGCCTTAAAGCACAGGTGGTCACATAATACAGGTTCATTTCTTGTTTTTGATCCCCAAGTTAAATTTAATCTGGTGGGGGTTACCTAATATAGGTGCATGTTAAAAGCGGCCTTTAAGCACAGGTGGCCACAGAATACAGGTTCATTTCTTGTTTTCGATCCCTAAGTTAAAGTTAATCTGGTGGGGTTTACTTAACACAATTGGTTCTTAAAATCGATTGAACATTGGCTTATATCGAGATTATCAAAATAATTAATAGTTACATGTAGTAACTGTATATCTTTAGAACATTTGCCTAAATTGTCACGAAAATATGCCAAATACACAACTCATACTTAATTTCCATGTGGTACATATGGAGATGTCACCCAGCCTGTAAACTTGGTATTTACTCAGTTGTTTGATAAGCTAATCAACAAGAACCGGTGCAGCTCCTCATCCTGTAATGCAGCACCAGCTACAGAAAGACGCCTCGACTTGCAGGTCTTTGACATCGCATAAATCATATCTAGCCAGTACACTAGTTTATGATAAAATAGCGGCGTAGTAACATCAAGTATCAGCTTCGCCATACAATAAAACAATCATAACACTGGTCCTCGATCAGTAATTATTATTTCCACATTGAAATTATAACACACTGGGCAGGGGT